>JBBPMV010000208.1:0-23442 GCA_038090495.1 Heimioporus retisporus | reverse complement strand
AGAGACGTCGTCGCACGAAACAGCAAGCAGCGATACGGGGAACGCACCAGTATGCCACGACGACCCTGCCCATCCACTTCCAGAGACCACCTTCGATCAACAGCGGCACGTCTACGACCACGATCTTGTCGCCTCTCAGCCACGCCTTGAGCACACCCCAAAGGATAGCCCGCGTCACGGCAGGATGCACGATGCCGTTCAGAACCTTGCGCTTCTTTTCGTCGTTGAAGATGATGCTGCCGAGCTTCTTGCGGTCGATGGGGCGGGTGTACCAGTCTTGGTCGTGTGCGCCCGGGGTCGAATCAGAGGTCCCGTTCAAGGGTAAAAGGACATCCTTTCCAAAGGCCTTGACGATGTGCTTGTGCCCGCGCGTGCCAGGTTCGACGACCCGTCTCGCAATGAGGTCGGCGTCAATGATGGGGATGTCGTGTGAAGCGAGTAGGGCCGCGACGGTTGACTTTCCAGTGGCAATACCGCCCGTGAGACCGACGACTGCAGGACATCAGATTACCAGGACGTGGAAGGCAAGAGAAAGAAACATACCCAGCATTCCGTACAAACTCAGTGTAACAACGGTTCGTGGGGACTCGCAGCCTTGGAAGATCCGCCACACTCTGATCGCTACTACTTACAGGTGGCAGTGGAAATTCCCTAGTGCGCTTCGATTTACAATACATCTGACGTGGGTTTCTGACACACACCCCATGTATTTCCTCTAACCTCTACTGAACCTTGCAGTTGCTCCAAACTGAATAGCATCGTCTTCGCTTGTTCGTTGATCTAGATTCGCATAGAGATTCCTCGTAAGGCTCTCTTTACGATGCCAGACACTGTGATAGGTTGACGGCACAATGTCGAGCTTCCAGGTTTAGCACCCCGGGACGTCGCGGTCGGCGGTTACCCGGAGGTTGACAGTCTCCCAAGCTGTTGCCTGTCACATTCAGCTCCGATAATACGACTTTCCGTCACGCTAACGGCGATGTAGGCAAGGCGTCTTGACGACCACACTTTCCAGCTCGAATGATCACAGCACAAGCGGAAAGTCACCCTTCTTACTTGATGACACTTCAATGATCTTTATGCGCCATGTTCGACTACAGACCAACATCGACAAACGCGCGGAGATAACAAGATGAAATCACATCCAAGTATCCGGTAATTACACCGATGGTGGCTAATCCACTCCCAGAAAGTCGCGCAAGACCATGACAGCCGGCGGTACTCAACCAGAGAATGTCAGGCTGAATTCGAATGGTTCGAGTCCTTCGTCTCCGACAGGGAGCCTAACGAGCTCGATCTATTGAATTGTTTAGCGTCAATACATGAGCATCACCAAGAAACTCAACGGCAGCTCCACTCAGCTTCCACGCCCTGCCCGTAATTATATCCTGGATACTGCGAACCGCGCCTCAGCAGACACTTTCAACTCGACCCAGAGTTTGGAGCACTCGCTAGCTATACCCGTCCGGAAAGCGGACGACGTACCACACGTGCGATTTCGAGGACATGGGGCTTTCCTCGAACGCAGCGATTTGCACCGTATTCTCCAAAGCGCTCAACGCGTAGTCTTTTCGGCCGTCGTTGACGAGCAGCTGGTACCAATCGGGACCATCGTCAAAGGTTTGAATTGTTCACTGCGGATGTGTATAAATTGCACACTTGAAAATCGGCACGATCAGAGTTCGGTGGAGTCGGTGTACCTTGGCGATGGCGGGTGGGGTAGAATTACCCAAGACAACCTTGTATAGACCGGCGGACGGCATATATAAGTGTGCCAAATACGTCGGTGATAAACTGGGACATGGTCTTGGTGAAAAACGGGGTCACAGATTCGTGATGTTGATTTCATGACAGCTCACGATATCATTACGGCGCATAAAGGCGCTCTCATGAAGTTCTTGGATGGAAATGTTAGCCTACATGCTTTTATCTGATAGGATCAATGAATAAGCATTTCCGGATTTTCCTTGTTCAAAACGTCTATCAAGACCACGACAATAGAGTTGTACTAGACCATGCAATTACATCCCCATGGTGGCGTGCATCTAGAAAGAGGGAGGAACAAACTTGCCCCACAGGCACACTGACAGATGAAACAGATCGCTCATTGGTAATAGGAAGGGACACCTTGCATTCATCTCAGATGATAAAAAGAAGCGCAACGTAACATGACCACGAAGTGAGTTACAAAATTATTAAGTTACCGCCTAGAAAGGTGGACCAGGTATGGCTGGAACTCTTTTGACGACGAACCCAATCCGACGTTTCCAGTGGGAGGTGGCTCGGAAAACACGATCATATAGGTCCTCGTTGATATCCACGACACGAGAGCGCAACACACGCGAACTGAGTTTGTGCCGTATATCGCCGAACCGGGACACCACTTCATCCATCTTGGGGCGTTTGGATGGATCCTCTTGAACCATATCGGTAATCAGTGGATTCATGAAATCAAACCCTCTCTTTCTCTGGAGAACTCCATTGTTAGTAAGTACGATATAGCATCATGTAATGTGCACAAGGCAGTGACTGACAATCAGAAAGTCCGTCTTTATAGCATTGCCGATATAGAAGACATCGGTCGCGAAGGGATCACAGGGCTCGTTAGAGTTTTGAAACTCGGGAACCTGCTTGTCGCCGCCCCATATCGGCACTTCCATCGGATTAGTAATTGAAGGATCGTATTGACGAGAAATGCCAAAGTCGATAAAATAATATTTTGAAGGTTTTTGGGTACGTGTAAAGAACTTGGCACGAGCACTACGGTCCTTGTTCAGGTCGGTCTCTATCGGATGAAAGGATTCGGGATATAGATAAGTGGGGTCAAGCATGATATTTTTGTTCATACAATCCCTGTCGGAGTGTTAACGATGAGAAGTTGAAATTTAATTCACTTACCGATGGGCAACGCGATGCTTGTGCATGAACTGGAGCCCCTAGAAGTGACTGAATCATGTTGGTCTGACAATGGACTGAGCTGACACTACCTCAAACAATTGACGGAAACACTCTACTGCTTCCCCGATGGTGTCGAACAGAGGATTGGTGTATGGTCGCAGAAGAGGCATTACGATTATGACGGAATCTTCATCACCCTCCAGAGAGAGAATATCATAGATGGGAACGCAATGGTTCTCAGGTTTCGAGAGGAGGCTTTCAGAAGAAAAATACGACGCGATATCAACTTCGTAGGGATGTTCTTCTCTTGAAATTTGCTTCAAGGTGACCACTTTACCGTCCACGATTCGTGTCGCATCTATGATTTGGCCGTACTAGGGAACCGGTTAAGAGATGGAATAGTAGACAAAGAATATGTGCATACGCGTATTCTCTTCCCGTCTTCACACTCTTCCCAGTCTATATTCGAGGCTATCCAAGACGGGACCCAATCGGGAGAATACCGAGGGCGCAAAAGATATCCGTTGGTCTTGAGTTGGTGGTAGCGTACACGCCACCAGACTTCTCTTGAATCAAGTTCTTCTGGGCGAAAACGGGTCGTTGTCCCCCAAACTTCAAGTTCGCTCTGAGCTCGGTCAGTGCCTGCCATAACTTCCCCGTGGCTTCTGAGGTCAGAAAGGACGGCAACACAGAATTCGACCGAGGCTGACCACGTTTGACCAGAGTGGCATCGGCTAACACGTTGTAAAATACGCACAAACATGGACCTACTGACGACCTGTATGTTGCAATTAGTCAGCGAATGACCTGTCACATCGCGGAGCTTTTACGGGGTTTGAGACGTAACGATTACCAAGTGCAAGTGGTGAGCTCTTCTAATATCACCATCAAGCCAAATCGAGTCTGCTATCTCATCCATATCTCACAATCTGTGGGACCTTGATGTTTTTAACCCCCAAAATAGCATGCTTCAAGCCTGAGATGGAAATGTTTGTTCAATGTGGAATAAATCATTTAATACTCAAACAAATTTTATCTAAACTAAATTCCCATTCTACCTCCCTGCCCCCTACCATGAGCCCTTTAACAACAACACAACGGACTACTGTCATTTTCCGCATCCCTCTTGGCCTCGCCTCAAAATATCCAAAGGAGTTTTTCCCTCTTGAATACTATGAAGCTGAAAACCCTCTTGAAAAGGGCAGCCTTCTGCTCTCTGCAACATTGGAGGAAATGAAGAATATCGCCAAACTGGGGATTGATCTGACCACAGATGAACGCTTTCGTATCAACACAAGGGCTGAGTATGAAAGGTTGGGGAATGTAACATATTGAAACTTAGAATTTATCTAATGGTGCTGCCAGTTTAACAGCAAAGGAAGCTAAGTTGCATAATCGCCCAAAGCCTTCACGCCTGGATTTGCTTGCAAAGTTCCGCCATTACCGTGCAGAGCGACTGTTTCTAGAATCGGTTGAAGCTTTATTTTTTGACACCAAGGTAGAGTGATCGACCTCCCTATTCTGCCGTTTTTCGCCGATGGCAAGGCTGCAATTTAGACTACATCAGAGACGATACAGAGAAAACATGAGAAGGATAAGGAACGAAATGAAAAATTTACGCCAGCGGTTCCTAGTACAAGGATGCGCTCTGTGAATGGCGAGCCACAATTATTAAACACTCTTATCGAGGTTTACTAACGCCTGCATATCCGTTAGGTGCCGCCCCTCAAGATGCAACTGTTTCCGGGTTTGCAGTTACGCTTGATGGCCCTTTGGATGAAGCCGCGGAGCAAGCATTAGATGCGGCAGTAAATGTTATAGCCTCAACCGCAAATCTCCCGAACCCATTCGAAAGCATCTCATATGTCGCGGAGTTCAATGATGGTAAGAACACCCAACCCACGTATTAGTTAGAATCTCACTTTGTGGCCGGATAGACGACCGCGCTATCAGTCTTGCAGATACGGCGAGTTTGATCACCCAGGATCCACCCAACGGTACTAGTGACCTGGAAGAAACGGAACCGTTGAGCCCAGGAACTGTGTCAATCACCAATCACATATACTTTTATAACTCTATGTGGACAATGGATTCTAATATCATCTCACCAACCCTCAACAGTGGCTCGAGGAACACTGGAGGTTAGTGGAACCAACTAGTACAACCGTGTTTGACGCTAGCTTCCACCTTCAGGAGATACACAGGATTTGTCTTGAGATATTTTCCCATTGCACGATAATATATGTGTTTTGTAATCAACCTTGTAGAACGATAGTCGTGTTATTCAAACAATGTACTATGTCTATTCGCGAATACGACATGGGAAACCTACAACATCACATGCAACAACTATTGGGCTCTAACTATGTTTCATGGATCAGTAATTGTTATACTATACTAGTATGAGCACCGGAACGCTGCGAGCCTCACCGCAGTCTAGCATCGTGTTCTGAGCAAACTAAGAACAAAAGTCTGCACTTATTACTCTATTTTCCCGGGACGTTGAGCAGCACGACATTCATGGTATTTAACTCTCGGCCGCTTGAATGAACCACCTTGAGGTCCTTTCTACACCTGCTTTACAGCAGTTGTTCGGAGATGGGCATCGGGAGAGCACATACATACGCATGGTAGGCTTACTGTAAGCGAATATACCATATTTAGCAGTACTTTCAAGTTAATCCCCGCGATGAACAGCGATATATTTACCCTCATGACAAACTTCTTCATCATGGATCTAGGCTGCAACTTCACCTAGGGTTACCTAAGGGCGCAAAGAAACGTTTTTGAACCTTGCAGTGCGGCGGCCTGACACGACGTCTGGGTCACTTCATAAACCATTATCTGCAATAGCGTTGTCGGTCAGTGGGTAACGTCACATACGGTCCAATTCTTGCACCACTAGTATGAATTAAAGGAGAGCACTTTCCACGAGGTAGGCGTGGATCATTCACGGGGTGCAGGGTCACCATCTTCTCAGGGTATCATATTGCCGATTATGAATTGCTCTGGTAAACGCACACCCGGGCCACGCACACTATCCGCATGGCAAGCATCCGCATCATGCATCCAGGCCACAGGGCGTACCGTTCGCTGTGCACACTGTCGCTATTTGAGTACGCATGCCTGGCCCGTCTGTCTACTTCGACTCTGTTCGCCCTATCGTCCATAGCCTCGACACACATGTCGTCAATCAATTCTCAAACTTCGACTTTTAGATGTTCCCGGTGCAATCCCAGAGGAGAAAAGAGTTCAAGGAACCTTGTCGTGTGCATCGATGGCACTTCTAGACAATTTGGTCAGAATGTAACGTACTCTTCTCCCCCTCGAGCTTGGCTCACCATCCAATAGAATACCAACGTGGTGAAACTGTTCGAAAGCATCGATCTGGAAACAACTCATCCAAGGCAATATACATACTATTCCAACGGTATCGGCAAGCGCCCCAAGGGGCTTCATATCTTAAGCCGCTTGGAGAGAGCTGCTGCCGAAAGGTTTGGTATGGCGATTGCATGGTCCGTACCTCATAAGTCGTCTGTTTTGATGTGCTAATGTGGAAAATGGTAGGGGGATAGAAGACATCGTCAAGGATGCATATGGATGGCTGGTACGAATGTATCAAGAAGGGGACCAGATATATCTCTTTGGCAAGGGTTTTTGTTCGAGCTGTCTGCTTGATAGCTGAATTACAGGAAGGGTTTTCTCGCGGGGCCTATCAAATCCGAGTTCTCGCTTCAATGATACATGAGGTATGAACCAGTACTTCTAATTTGATCTACTGAGCCGAATACCTACTTCAGGTTGGGTTGATCAGGACATTGACGAAGACCCAGATTGAAACGTAAGTGAGTCCAGTATAGTCTACATGAACCTGGTACATATGTGGGGTTGAACAGCGCTTATGATCACTATATATCTATTCGTCCGAATAAGCCGAAGACAAAGCAAATCGCAAGGGAATTCAAGAACACCTTTTCATGGAAGGATTTGAGAGTGCACTTTGTTGGTGTTTGGCAAGTTTAACATTTTCACGCCTCAGCTTTAAGATATCAAGACTGACTGGACTTAGGGACTGTGTGGCCTCTGTGGGACTTGTAAGAGGGGACATTTTTATGGCGACCTCATCGTCTGTGGTGCTTGCTTGTCATGTCCGCCATGCACTTGCCCTAGACGAGCTTCGTGTCAAGTTTATGCCAGAATATTTCCACAGGATAAACTCGCCGGCGGATGACGACAAGCGTGTCGGAACTTGTGCAAGCGGGACCATTGTGAACAAAAAGGGATCGATCAAGGAGGTCTGGTTTGCAGGTAGTCACTCAGACGTGTACGTACGCCTCCGCAGTCTCTTTATTCGATTAAGGTAATTAATACAGGGGCGGTACTAACAAGCTTGGGAAGTACTACCATTCCGGAAACGTGTCGTTATTGTGGATGCGACGGGAAGCGGCGGAAAATGGCCTGGTATTGCAGCCTACAGACATGTTCTGGATGCCCGATGATCTCGATTTCGGCACCAGAGATTCGATGAGTCGCACTTGGAATGTCATTGAATATTTGCCCATCAAACACAAAGTATCATTTAGTGGTGATGGTGAGGAATCTCGGCGGTGAGATCATTGGTGTGTTGGTTTGAGTCTGTGACACTCATTGCACGTCTCATAGTATGCATCTGCGGCAACCACGTCGTATCATACCTGGCCAAAAGGTACATGCTTCTATTCTGTATGCCAATGCGTATAAGCCGCAAGCAACCCTCGGAGATGGGTTTGATATACCTATGATACACCCTTCGCCTGACACGGAATCGGACAATCTTTTTTTGGAAATGGGACTATTCGACAGTCTCGCGGTATACCAACTAGTAAACTCGGTGTTGAGTGAGCAGGGAGTTGCGCCGATATACCTCGATAGACTATTATTTGTGATACGATTTGGCATGCTGACTTTCACTCTTCGACCCACCTGACATTTACACCACTCCGTTTCTAGCAGAAGGGAAGCAAAGCATCAGGGCCATGCCTGATTGGAGCGCCCGGCTGATGAACCTCATCCACAGTCGAGGCTGTGCACCGCTCGTCAGGCTCGTCGCTATCGTTGCCTATTTCGAACTTTGTGAGTTTAATGCATGACCGTCCTGAATGTGTCTGATGTTTTGCTTTGTTCTAGCTTACTATCCTGAGAAGGGTTCAGAAAATCGTTCGGTGCCTTTCATGGAATTTGCGCAAGATGTTTTTGACGATGCGAAGAAAATTTTCGTAGCTATTTTGATTGCACACAGGGGTCGAGATGGTCCCAGAGTGGTCGCCCTTTTGAAAGTTCTTACAAAACACAAGATATTGCGGGAGTGGATTCTTACCCAGGACGTACTGGAGCTTCTCATGCAATTCTTTAATACCCTCATTGACCAGAACGGCGGATCATTCGCACAAGCTGCAGACGGCATGAATAGCCTGTTGCAGTGTGGTGCGTCGGGTGTCATCATAAATCAAGAGACTAATTCATAATATTTTAGTGGACATCCATGAATTCGTTATCAAGAAACTTGGAGCCAATCATCCGGGTTCTAATCTCACCACTCTTCAACAGATCTTGGAGGTCGAAGGTTAGAGTTACATCCCTTGTGTCACCGTGTGATACGCAGGTAAATATTTGCATTTTTAGACACGCACTGTTTAACTGCTGCGCTGCGCTTGTTAATGACCCTGGCACAAATTCCTGCAGGTAAGGACGCTCCAATCAAAGCAGCTATAATAAAACGGTGACATGCCATGGTAAAGCGAGACTCGTATGTCATCAAGTGAAACCTAGGATCAGGATGCTAGCGAAAATGCATAGACAACTCGGTTCTCTTGCGGTCGAAATACTGTTTTCCCTCTATGATCCTCACGATCGTGGTAAGTAGTACGTACTTGCACGTCTGTACTCTGACATTCCGCGATTCAGAACGATTTAATGTTTACGACCCAGTTGTTCGAACAAACCTTGCCAATGCATTGATGCGCTTGAAACCTAACGGACATGACTGGGCGCACTCTGGTCAAGAGATATTGCGTCGCCTGTGTGGTCTCGGTAAGTAGCATTCTTACAACACCTCCTGTGCTCAAACCAGGAATCCTCGCACCAGATGCACAGGAACTCTCTTCAGCACAAGAGAGGCTTCTGTCATCATTTGCGAGGGCCACTAAAAATATCGATGTGCGGGAACGTACTGCTGCGATAATGACCCTTTTGAAGCTATGCGAGAGCAAGTACAGCATTTATATATGAACCAGCGGTTGGGCTTATCGTTTGTCAGCCCCGGTTGTTCGTACGCATCTCATTCGGATTCGTGTGCTGGAAGACTTCATAGGGCAACTCCGACTCAAACACAAGGCGTTACTCGCAGCCTATGCGTTGAGCATCTGTTTGAATTATAGTACGTGGAAAGGTGTACACAGGACGTGTTTATATCTAATAGCATGATAGGTGATATGAAGAATTCAGCAATGAACAATGAAGATCTTGAGAGAAATATCGTCAATATGCTACAAAATGATTATTTTGACGATGCGATCGGTCCCTTCGAAGGTTTTCAGATCTTTAGGGACATTATGCAACACGGTACTGGATTGGTCGTCTGGTTTGATCCACACGCACTAATTCGTATTCACTCAAACCAGCGGACCTACGGGAGAAGATTAAGCAGTACGACATTACCAAGATTTTGAGCTTGAAGCTGGGTGGGATTCAGAGCAATTCAAAGAAGATTCGCACGAGTCTGGTTTGTTTGGATGTTTTTCATTCTTTTGGTATGTTTAAGACGACAGTGTTAGCTCATTGGTATTTACCTAGACCTGTAGATCCAGATGGACCTTGGGCTCGTGAACTGGTCGACAAGAGTTTGGAATACCTACGATGCCATGATTGGCGTGACCAGAAAGCAGGGGTAACTATACTCTCTGCTTTGGCTCGGACCGGTGGGCCGTAAGGTTGTCTTTAGGAGTATTGCTGATGTATTACGCGAAGGTTACGGGGTGGAAGCCATCAGCCCTAGGATATGCGAGACCATTGAGATGCTTCTTCCAGAATACTCCTTACCGATCCTACGCAATGCGCGTAGGGGAGGCGAAGCAATCCCCATACAGACACAAGAACCTGCGACGACTATCGAATCCACACATGCCGTGCCACCATCTTGGATGATGGGACCTGCATGTGCGCTGCGTATTTTAGTGCACAACAGCAAGTGTCCTCACCCGTATTTGAAAGATATTGGAACTGACATAATGGATTGGCTCAGAGGAGCTTCGGGACATCGTACAGAATACAATGCAATATGCCAGTTTGAAGCATTTACATCTCACTGGGACACTTGTGGCTGAGGCAGACACTTCGAAATGGCAAGTCAAGACCCCAAACCGAAGTGGGTTGACTTGCGGTCTCCTATTGGAGGAGATACTGAGGCATCCTTAGCTGACGTCATTTATACGCTCGACAAGTTGATCAAAGCCGTCGACGAAGAACTGTCAGAAGATGATGCGACGTCGATCGGGAATGACATGCTCCCCCACATCAAGCACTGGAACCGCCTTATCGCGGCGCTCCGCGACTCGGCCATGAGAGTGGTTGCTGTCCTGCCAGCAGCCCTCGGCGTGCCAGCGCTCGCTGTGCTTGGCACAGTCGTCGGCACACCGATTTATCTATCTCTCAGAGCATACGAGTGCGTGTCGGAAGAACGATATTTTGCGAAGGATACTGACATAGGTCTACATCCAGGTTTGTAAAATCGATTCTCTTACGCCATCACGAAACCCTGCTCTTGGAGAGTCTACGCGGAGGACCTGACGCTAGGGGTGGGGAGGATGGACTCATGGATAGGATTGGCGCTAGGGATTTCCAGGGTGACAAGGGCGCTCCAGATAATGATGAGGGAACCGGCCCTCCGGACGTAATTGTTGCAACCCAAGTCAGCGAGTAAGTGGAGATCTACAGGGCGATTAGCAAAGCTACCCCATTGGCATATACTTTCTATTTAATAAAGTCGCACAGACTGTCATGCTAGCTATATATCTACCCGATCTATCAGCTAGCATATCGCTGGATTTAGTATTTCGCGACTATCATGCCCTAAGCAGCATTCTTGCCCACACTTTTTTGTGCACTCATACTCTTGTTCCTAAGACTCGAACACAGCAATAACGGTCTGCACATGTAACTCAAACAGATAATACACAGAAAATCCATGATAGAATAGATGCGCCTCGCGGAGTCGAACGAGATCCCGTACTCACTTCATCTTTTGGCACCCAGGATCATGTGACTGAGTGCCCTCGCCTCCCGTCCCACTTGAAGTGCCCTATGGCATGACTCCTAATTCAGTGGTTCTCACCCTCACCCTCATCCGAGGAACCTTCGATGCCGTGTGTTCCATGCAAACCATCCAAGAGCCAACTATCCCGTCGGCGTAACCTGAATGATCGTACGTATCTAGAAATTCGAAAATATCAGTTTGCTGTACAACACACTGGCTTCGGACACGCACTCAGACAACCGGTAGGAAGCATAAACCGGCAAGCCGATGACTGCCGCCGAGGTCGCGAGGGCAGGAATGCCGAGCAATGCTGGTATGAAGGCGACCGCCGCCAAAATCCTGGTGCCAAGCACCAGCGCAAAGCGGTCCCAGTGCTCGATGTCAGGTACCACGATATCCCCGATAGACAAGACATCTTCCTCTGTCATTTCGTCGACCGTTTTGATCATCTTGTCAAGCGTATAAACGATGTCAGCTGAAGAGATAGAGGAGAGATCTTAGTTTCCGTCTCCTCGGGGGACGCAAGTCAACTCACATCGATTTGGGATCCAGATCTGCCATGGCGCAGTGTCTCTTTCGCCCACGAGCGCTCCAGTTAGATGCAAATGTTTTAGACTGGCATACTGCATCGTTTTCCGTGTGATATCCCGCAGCGCCTCTAAGACAATACGTTTGTATTACATCAATCCTAACACATCCTTTCTCGGGGTGGCAATAATACTTACTATTTTGCGCCAAAATACGCAGCGCGCATGCTGGTCCCATCATCCAGGATGAAGATAGCGGCACAGCATGTGTAGATTCGGCACTCGTCTCACTTGCTTCGCCTCCCCCAGTGCGTAGGATCGGTAAGGAATATTCCGGAAGAAGCATCCCGATGATCTCGCCTATCTTAGGGCTGATGGCCTCCACACCGTAATCTTCACGCATATACGTGAGCAAAAACTCCTAAGGGCGACGACTTTATCTCACCTGTTCGAGCCAAAGCTGAAAGTATGGTCACCCCTGCTTTCTGCGTATGCCATTTGGAACACCGTAAATATCCCAAACTCTTCTCTACCAATTTGCGAGCCCAGGGGCCATCCGGGTCTACGGGTCCCGGGTAAATTTCGACGAGTCAACAATTTCGCCTTAAACGCACCGAAAGAATAAAAAATATCCAAACAAACCAGACTCGTACGAGACTTCTTTGGATTTCCCGCCTGTAGTTTCGCATTCAGAACAGCGGTGATGTCGAGATCCATGATCTTTGCCCGAAGATCCGCTGGTAAAAGTGAATTAGTCTGCGTGTCGAATCAACAAAATGAGTAATCGGCTACCGTGTCCCATCATGTTCCCAAAAATCTGGAATCCTTCCACCGGGCCAATAGCATCGTCAAAGTAGTCGTTGTGTACCATATTAACAATATTTCCAACGAAATCCGTGTTGTTCATCATTGAATGCTTCATGTCACCTGGTACGATTGAGATACATGCACATATCCTAGCGCACACCCACTTGCAGTATTCCAAACATGTAACCAACGCATATGCTGCGAGCAATGCCTTGTCCTTGATTCGCAGTTGCCTCACGAAGATGTCCAACAAGTTCTTTTCGAGTAAAAGTGTGCGAATGACATTGGCTTAAGGAATAATGAACTTGGATCACTTGCAAATAAAAACTGGCTTACTCTCGCATAACCTTAAAAGAGTCATCGTTGCAGCCATACGTATCCGTGCATTGGCACTCTCAATGACCTTTCTCAGTTCCCCGAGCAGCCGTATCTGTGTGTCAGATAGTTGACTAGCGCCTGATGAGAGGATCTCGAGGTGTGAGCGCGTGCGGATGCCAATATGAATGTAACTTACCAAGGCCAAATAGGTGACCCAATATCTCCTGGCCCGAATCATTTGAGTCATGTCTGTCGAGATTCAAGCGTGACAAGGCACTAGCAATATTTTTTCGTACACGCGGATCGCGGATGTCTAGGTGTTCTGAACCATGGAACATCAGAAAATGAGAATATCAGTGGCCCAAGTACGCCTACTTACCTTGGTCGTTGGGGTCATAGAGGGCAAGTAGTATTTCGACCGCAAGAGGACCAAGTTGCCCGTGTTTTTTCGCCAGTATTCTGATCCTAGATTGTACCTTATGACATACAGATCTCGCTGTACCATGATGCGTTACAATTCCACGATGATGAACCATGGCCGCTTTGGTTAGAGAGTCCTTACCTGCGGGAATTCGTATCAGGGTCATCATTAAGCGCAGCGCAGCTATCAACAAGTTTGTGTCTAAACAGGCAAGTATTGATCCGTGTGTCACACGTATTGGATGAAGCTTTGACCTTTGACCTCAAGTATCCGTTGCAATGTAGAAACCCTGCAACCTGGATGGTCGGCCCTGAGCTTCCCAATGACGAATGCCTGAGTGTCCTCTGACCAATCATGAGTAAGCCCCTTGTCGTATGAAGATCAACGTACCACTCCGCAATAGGCAGTTCAAGCCATCCACTGCCGGTGCAAAAGATTCTCCCTCCCGGCTAATGCTTGCATTGAAGAGCTCCATAAGACTTTTGAGTACATCTGGAGCGAGAATATGCTGCCGCAATAGCTCATGTTTCATGATGGGCCGCAAAAGAGCAATCACTCTATGACCCTCTCGGTGCTGGTGTGCATCCAGAATCGCAACAAAATGTTTCTTCGCCTCATCGAAAACATTTATCGGAAGGTCATGATCGGAAGCTGGAACAGAACATAACCTCGCAAACGCTTCAAGGGTGATCATGCATCACACTCACAAACCTCGTGATAGGCAATGATAGCGACAAGCCTAACAAGCGGCGCACAATATCGGTTGTCGATAAGGCTCATCAACCGATTTTGCCAATCCGGCATGTTCCTAATGCATTTTTTCCCTTCTTCTGGGAACGGATTAGCGTGAATAGCGAGTAAGCTGGGGAAGGAAGCCAACACACTGAATCGTAGCACGAACAACAGCCTGTCGATGTATATTGGCGCAACCCCTTGCTCGCTCAACAGCGAGGTTACTAGCTGTCGTACTGCCAGATCGTCGAATAGTCCCATTCCCGTCTCAAAAGCATGACCCTCTAGCTCCATGTCAGGCGCAGCATGTGGCATCGATATGTCAAACCCATTTCCTAGGGTCGCTTGCGGCTTGTATGTATTGGCGAACAGAATAGAAGCATGTATCTTTTGACCGGGAATAATGCGACGTGACTTTCGCCAATGTAAACTGTGGGGCGCGGGGTGAATAAGTTCCGACTAAAATACCGGTGATCTCACCGCTGGGCATTTTCGCCGGCACCACTAAAGGACACTTGGTGTGTGATAGGCAGATATTCAACGACATTCCATGCACCACTCATCGAGTCACTAGTCCCAAAATCGAGATCATCGGGCATCCAGACCATGTCGATAGGTTGCAACACAAGGCCATTTTCCGCTGCTTCGCGTCGCATCCATAATAACGACACGTTTCCGGAATGGTAATACTTTCCAAGTGTGTTAGTACCGCCACTGTATTAAGTACGTCAGTCACAACTAAATGACTTCGGAAATGCGCCTACACGTCTGAGTGACTACCAGCGAACCAAACTTCCTTGATCGACCCTTTGTTGCTCGCGGCAGATGCGTGTTGTCCGCCTCTGGAACTTACGACGTGTTTGTCAGGGTCGGATATGACATATTTGGACCTCCCATCGTAGGTTGGTGAGTTTACTTCATGGAAATACTCCGGTAAGAACTTGACACGAAGCTCGTCAAGGGCAAGTGCATGTCTAAAATGGCAAGCATGTGCTGCCGACGAGGACGTCGAGATAACGAAGTTTCTCCTCACAAACCCCACAGAAGAAACGGTGTCCCTGAGTAAGATGAGCCTTGCCCTCAGAGACGTGTGTTGAACTTGCCAGACGCCAACAAAGTGCACTCTCAGACCCTTCCATGAAAATGTGTTCTTGAACTCCCTTGCGACTTGCCTGGTTTCTGGCTTCTTCCAACGAATTGATTCGTAGTGATCGTAAGCCCTGCCCAACGACTATTAACAGGCGTTGCAAACCACACAGTAATTGCTCACGCTTCAATTTGCATCTCCGTTGGCGTTCTAATCAATCCAACCTGGGGTGGATATCCAACTCTGCGAACCAACACAACGGATCATTTCACACCTCATATATCATTGCAGCGAGAATTCGGACTTGGTATGCACCGCGAGAAAACCCTATGCATAGATGAAGGAAGCACGCAGACCTTAGCGGGGGATCCAACTCACCGAAGAGATATATCTGATCCCCTTCTTCATACATTCGTGCAAGCCACCCATACGCATCTTTGACTGTTTTAGGCATACTCCTGCCGTATACCTGAGTCAGCAGGAATATATTCCTGAAAGAAGCACTACTAACCATGCAAATGCCATGTCCAGTGCCCTCCGTAAACCATTGCGATCAATTGGACCCGTGCCAATCCCACTGGAATAGTATGTGTATTGTTTTGGATGGGCCGTGTTGAGGTCGACGTTTTCGAATATCTTCACCACATTGGTATTCTAATCAACAATAAGCCGACGGGGAGAAAAAAAGCCAATGGACACACACATTCTGACCGAACTCGTTAGAAGTGCCGTCCACGCACACGACAAGATTCCTCGCGTTCCCGTCCTGTCGGTGGTTGCACCGGTAACACCTAGACGTGGCCGACATGCACGCTGCAGATTATAGTAAAAGAGTTGAGGCAGGCGGATGATATCTGCACTCTACTTGCGCCTGCACCATGTATATGCCTGGGTGAGCGCCAGAGGCATTTTTCGTATAGAAAACAGCCAGTAAGTGCGTGGTTAGGGTGTGTATAATATCATTTCGTTATTTAAGAAGCAACGCACCTCGAGGCATCTTTTATATACCCGCCTTGGGAATAGTACAGCTCACGATCAATGCATGCCCCCCACTTGGAACAAACAGATGGAATGAAGGTTCGCTTCCCTGTCCTTCTTCCGTCGTCCTCGATCGATTCTCGTCTCCGGGTCGTTTTTGACACCTATACGATCGCCTGCTCGCATCCACGCTCCGGGTCAACTGTGGTGCATGTATCATTGTCGGTTTACCTTAAGCGAGGCTGCGCCCGTAGTAGAACTGCCTTCGATGCTCACTTCATGGGTGGCTGCAAGTTTCTCGCTCGTTTCGCTTCGATGGCTTAACCCTTATCTTCAAGTTGAGTTGGCTGTCCGAGTCGCAAGGAGCCGATCGTCAGCTAACAGCGAATAAATTAAAGCTTATACATACTGTACTATATTGTAGTCGCAATGCTTGTGCGACTTGGTGACTTCGGGAAAATGAAGTTCTGGACTCATGATCCGCGTTCACATTCCGAATCGGAGTCCAAGTGACCAAGTCAGTCTTATGTTTCTTCTCCACGCAGACAACATTTACGAGTTCAATCGACTGATGCTTGTTAGCCGGTGATAGCATACATCTCAGCAGCCTGTGCTTCGGTGGCATAAAGAAGTCGTATCGAAAACAACAGGGGTATCATTCAAGGTCGCCTGATCATTGAGTTGGACATTGTCCATGCTTACCCGCCAGACCCCGAACAGCAAGGTTGGGCGGACCACAATGTGTATGTGCATTGCAATACTGCTGCTTACTTGTCGCATAATATGTACGCAAGTCAAATCGGCTGTGTAGAGCTCTGCGTCTGTGCCACCGGTTAAGCTTCACGTTGTCTGTTAAAGGTTCCAGAGGAAATACGGAGTTGGTCACCTGTCCTCGTGCGATGAGACTCTGAGAGACAGGTACAGCATCATAATATGAAAGCGCGGGGAACCCTAGCCCCATAAAGCCGTCTGCAGTAAACCAAGGGTGTTTAAGCCGTCTTAGAGAGGTCCTCGCAGCAGCAAAAGGTCGGTTCTGTCATCTAAGTGGTTGTCAGTGGTGATATTGTTCAAAACTCACACAAAGCTCACCACGAATTTAGAAAGTGATTGCATCATTATATAAATCAACGGAGAATGGCCAAGTTTCACGTTTCTACTGAAAGCGTAGTTCTACACTGGATACAGATCTGGAATTACCAGGCCTGAGCCGATTGTGACCGTTATAAGTCTCATCACCATCCCAAGATGGCACGACGAAGTCGCTATTAACAAAATTCAGCGACAAAGAACGACCATTTGATGTGAACCACGTACGCAAACTTGGTGTCGAAACGACTGTGATTATCAGGAAAGCCTCCACGAGAAGCACTACAAAACAGACCCAAGAAATACTGGATAGGAGGTACCCAGCGTAACATTGCCGTACCAATATAAATCGGAATGAGTTAAAGGCATGTCATTGTCTATCCTTTTTACATGGGCGATGTGTTCGATTCCCGTATTTCGCTCGAAATTCTCTGTCATGAAAAAATCCAGACAAATATTGGGGTTTACATAATGTGAAGTTTTAATAGAATGCATGACGTACATTCTCAGGGCCTTGACTCAACATGAAGACTTTGATAATTCTGCCGCAACCCACCACATCAAAGTGCTTCGTAATTAGAATGGCGACGCCATTCTCTGCAGATGATGAGGGCCAGACAATACTACCCCCAGAACAGCCAGTAATGCGATGGACGTTTCAGGAAAGGCAAAGTGCATGCTTGTCTGTGTGAAGAGGGGACAACAGAATGAAAGGACCAGAAAGGCTGTTTACCTCTGGATTCACAGCGATAGCCATCTGCCGCCAGAGCGACCCGGCGTTTCAGGCTCCAGTTTTGCTGATGTCATGGAATGAGCTCAGCGAGCTCAAACGAGACCCGAGCGTGGGGCACTTACACAGTGATCTTGTCATAAGTTACGGGGTTTCAAGGAAACGCTGTTACGCCAACCATCTCACCAACTAGGGAACAAACGTTCGACGATCCACGATAGGCAGTGCCTGGCACTCCCGAGCAGTTTTGAATCCTTTAAGGAAGGCGGGTCTTTACTCCCTCTCCGCAGGTTCGGTATAGTGGAGCCCCGGGGATCTGGCGGGATGGGTGCACATGTCGCCATGAGAGGGCCTCAAATATGGCGGTCAAAGTGCACATCAATTGCGCACGCACTATATGGGGGTAGCGCGCACACAATTGGAGGTTTTGGTGTGGCGCACGCACAATTTCAGATTCGGGGTAGCGCGCGCACATTTTTGAAGGTCATATTGCGCACGCACAATTGACTTGGAATTCCAACCACCACTAGGTAATACTCAATAGACCATGTATTTAGCATCCATAAAAGTGTATTGTACGGAAACTAAGTGTGCGATATAGGTGTCAAAAGGGCGTGTCTTCAAGATAGATGTGCCCACTCGGTTCCCCCTCGTGCTTGACGCGCAGGCTAGCACGATCCTATCACCACCTAGCAGAGACTGGTTGCTGCGAACAATGCCTTCGCCCGTCGTTGTGTTGGTCGCAGTGCCCTCCACTGTGGCTGTGGTTTGATGTTGGGGCGGCAGTTAGAGTGCCATTGCAGCGCCTTTTCCTCCGTCGTGGTGGTTGTGGTGTGGTCGATTGCGACACCCTCACCCATTGTCCTTGTTGAATGGGGGGTGGCAACATGGGTTTGGTGCGTGT
This sequence comes from Heimioporus retisporus, assembly GCA_038090495.1. Lineage (NCBI taxonomy): Eukaryota > Fungi > Basidiomycota > Agaricomycetes > Boletales > Boletaceae > Heimioporus > Heimioporus retisporus. The sequence goes on along the minus strand of JBBPMV010000208.1, from coordinate 4,664 downwards.
GTTAGTGCCGTTATCCGGAATGCCGACCATCACGCTGAAAAGCGTGATAAGAGAGAGCAGGTGGGAGGGAGGCATAAAGGAAGACGTACCCAGCACCCTGCACGCCTGTAGTGCTGATCGCGTCGGTGCAAGCACGCTAGTACGGATCGGAAAGAGGTGCATGGCACGTTCCAGCCCGGACGCATCCGTCAACTGGACCTGATCATTGTACGGATGTGGCCGAGTGAACAAATTTGCTAAACACGTGTGAACGGTGAGAAAAAAAAGGGGAGGGGCAGGGGTAGGGGAAGCACGTACTAGGAGATGGCCGGTCCAAGCGCATGCCGACCGCCAGGGCCCAGACCAGAGCCAGCCCCGCGCCCTCGGCGATGCAGGTGACCTGGGTGTCGAGCGCGTAGAAGAGGAGCACTTGTGTGGTACCCTCGCCTATCATCGCGGTTGGGTGGTGGGCATGCAATTCTGGCGCCTTAGTCCTTGTAGTTGTGATAGTAGTTGTGGTCGTGGTCGTGGTCGTATGGTAGGTCATGGCAACCTCACTCATCGTTGTGACACCCTCGCTCATCAGCGTGATCGGATGGCGGGCAAGTGATTGGGGCGCCCTTGCCCCCGTCGTGGTGGTTGTTGCAGTGGAGTCGTGGCATGCCTGTCACAAGTCACACATTTGTGACTTGAGCAGAAATTCTCACGAAGTCCTGTTCCAACCCCTCCTCACGACCAACAGTCAGCCTACCACTCCACTGCGAGAATGAGGGCAAAGGACCACGACGAGGCAGGTCAGGATGCCCACCACAAGGGTGTGGCAAAGCTGTAACAGTGCTGCTACTACCACCATGCAGTGGGTGAATGGCGCTGCAACTGTTTGTTCACTGCCCAATCATGACAACAGGCGAGGGTGACCACCACTGCTACCATGACGACGACGAGGAAGGCGAGGATGGTACAATTACCTGCCCACCACCAACCACAACGACGGGTGAGGGTGCCATGGTGATGGCCTTGCCACCATCACAACGATGGGGGCAAGGGTGTCGCTGACCGACCACACCACCACCACCATAATGACGAGGGTGAGAACGGTGCGACTGCCCGCCCACCACCCAACCGTGATGACGAGTGAGGGTGCCATGGTGATGGCCCTGCCACCATCACGACGACGAGGGTGAGGGTACTGCTGACTGACCACACTACCACCATCATTGCCACCGTGACGACGACAAGGGCGAGGATGGTGCAACTGCCCACCTACCACGCGACAACGAGTGAGGGTGCCATGACTGATCGCACCAACACTTCATGACATGGGACTACTACGAACACAGAGGCAAGGTATCTTAGTGAAAATTTTACAAGAAATCCTTGACGATGGAAGGCGAGGCGAGAGGATTACCAACAAATTGATTTATACTATACTGACAATCTTATTGAAGATGTAATCAAGGAATTTGGCCGTGAGAATAGAGAGATTGAAGAGATTGAGGAAGAAGAGTAGAGTGGGTGATGGTAATGTGATGGTCAGCCGGTGGAGTGAGACGTCTCAGACAGAGGTGTACAAAGCTACCAGATCTACTACACCAACAATACTAACATAAATCGAGCATCACACCTACTGATCCCTTGCTCTACAATACACTTTTATGGATGCTAAACACATGATTATCGAGTACTACCTAGTGGTGGTCGGAATTCCAAGTCAATTGTGCGTGCGCAATATGACCTTCGAAATTGTGTGCGCGCTACCCCAAATCTGAAATTGCGTGCGCGCTACACTACAACCTCAAATTGCGTGCGCACTTCCCCCAAATTGTGCGCGCGCAATTGATGTGCAGTTTGATACCCATAACATTCGCTCAGCCGGCAGTGGGTACACGAATATGTTAGCTGCTCTGCTCGACTTCGCCGTACATTCCCCGCAGCGTTCATGACCACTCACACTACGCCATCGTTCTCGCAAGCCGTCCAAAAACCAGTATTTTACATAACCACCGCGACTGGCGCGTTTCACATGACCCTCGAAGCTAAGTTGGATGAACAGGCGAGTATAGCACCAAGCTACTCGAGCCGGAGCCCAAGTCCCAGGACAAGCACGCGCTACAGAGAGAGAATCATGTGAAATACTTGGCTGAGGAATGAATGGAGCTCGTGCAAGCGTACCGCAAACGACTGGATGCCAAAATTAAGGTGCAAACTGATTAGATGGGCGACCGATCTCCTAGGTTCTCCAGGGCCGCTGGATCCACGAAGGCTAAGAAAGGCGCGGAAATCGCTGGAATTCGAAAGGCTGTTTCGCCTCGACGAAAACGCTATTGTACATGGCACCAGACCACCCTGCGCGCCTTCTGCAGTAGGATTATTGTGACATTAGACATGCTCCTGAGAAAGAACGCCTCAACAATGAGTAGGTTAGTAATACTTTACGCTAGGAACCGCCCCATCGTAATGCCGAACTGGAATATTGCCGAGAGATTGGAGAACGGTGGAAAGCGCGCAAAGACTCCATCCATGGTGTTCACCATCTGTCTCAAGCGATAACCACAAATTTCTGAAGCCTCACTCGATATCCCTCTGGAGGGCCATTTTAATTGTACCGTCGAGGTGAGCCATCTATGGTTTGACTGAACCGATCTTGTCGGTTGTAAAATGCTTCAAACAACTACACAGGTAATATATCCGGTCAACGTGTATGTCACGTATGTCACAGACCACAAATAACGTATGAGACGCCACAATGAACGTCGCCAAAACAATACATCCCGGTGAATATTGGTACGTTTACGACGTGGAAAGTTCAACTGCTCGATGCTGTCACACATTCGCAGGATTTCTAAAACAAGAATGATACCTTGGCCTCCGCTAAGAAATCACCCATCCACGCAACGCACGCTCTCACGGCCGCGTCACCTTTGTCCCGATATCCCCGGTGCAGGTCAAAATCGACAAGGACCCGAGGATCAGCTGTCCGTCATTCCGTTCAAACCGGGATCAGTCGGCGGTGATATGGATATGCAACGACCGGATGAGTCGAATATGGAATATGCTGAGCAGTGATGGATTCGCAGGTATAAAATCCTTGAGCTCATCCGGAAAGAAACAAGCTCACAAATCACCGATTTCTTATCATCACCACTTCACGGTTAACCATGCGCTTCTTTGCTCTCGCCTCTTTGGTCTTCGCTGCTGCTGCGAGTGTCCTCGCCGGCCCTGTCGTCGAACGGGACAGCACTTCGTCTCTCGCGGTCGTGCTGAGTGATCTCCAAACCGCAATCAGTGCACCCGTACAAAGCCTACAGGGTTTGTGAATGTGTTTTCAATGCGTCTGATTACTGATGGTGATGATGAAGAGCTCGTCACTGCTAACGCCGTGACTGAGGAAAGCGTGGAACCTCTCCTTGATGAAATTAGTGCTGCTATTACCGCTGCCATCAAGGCCGTGGAACAAATTACGACTGATAATACTACCTTGAATGACATCCTAGATGCCGTTATCACCATTCTCAAGGTGGGCCTTGCAATTTATTGTTTAGGTGTCTCGTAAACTGATGATTGTTCCATGACAGGATGTTCTCAGCATTGTTTCCACTGTCCTTGCAGTGGACATTCCTGCTATCGTGCCGCTATTGGCTGCTGTTGTGTAAGCATCGCTCGAATATGAAGTTGAGGAGCCACTGACGGGGGTCACTTTAATTTACTAGTGGGTTGACCGGTAATTTTGTTACAGCCCTCGTTCCTGTTGTCGTCGGACTGGCTGGTGCACTGGCCCCCGTCCTTTTGCCCCTCCTTGTTCCTCTTGCGATTCTCGGCGAAACCGCTGCTTTCAGTGCCGTCATTAGTAGTTAACTTGTCTCAGATTCTGGGTCCCGGTTGTTAGGGGCCACTCCTTCACTATGTTTCGTCTTCGGATTTTGTTAGTAATTCAGTATGGTCATGATCATTTCTTCGTACTGCCTCTGGTCAGTCACTGCTTTCGTGAATTTTTTGGAGGTGATCCATTCCATTGAGATCGTGCAAATGTCAATTCGTAGTACATGGATGTATCATATCGTTTCAGCGGCCTCATCCGCGCCCTAAGAACCTCACCTTAGTTTCCCAAGTATTAGGGCCTCGATCGCGCAGCGTTATGCCTGTGTAACACTCGCAATAGATCATCCGTGCGAACGAATTTCTACATAGGAATCTATGAGGTGAATATCAAATATAAAGCTTGGAACCACTGCATATATCATTGCACGTCACCCAAGTATGGTCGCTCAGCGATGTCTCATTTGGCCTACCGCTCATCGGACCTGTGTATTTCCCTCGTGTCCTTACCGCTCCCTGGAACTTGCTCGAGATGGTGAAAATGCCGCACCCGGATCGATCCGCTTGCCAAGGAGACATTCGAGACCGATATGAGATTCAACTGACGTATATCAGTTTGGATCGGAGGGCACTAGAACTCGTGTCCGGGATGAGTAGCACGTACTGTGAGAATATGAACCAGGAAAATACACGATATGTTTGTTTATTCATCTTCAATGAAAGCTCCCGATGAGGGGAGATACGTATGATATGTAGATAAGATTGAGTATCAGGGCGCGAGCCTAAGGATCCGAGATTGGATCATCCGATCCGGAGGTGGGGACCGAAGGAGGGGGTGATTAGATCGGGAGGGTAGCCACGTGTGGGGG
>JBBPMV010000207.1:0-23451 GCA_038090495.1 Heimioporus retisporus | reverse complement strand
CGTATTCTTGAGTCACCCTTAGTCCCTCAGTCCCTCAGTCCCTCAGTCCCTAGTCCGCCTACTTGGCGTGGTCCTTCGTCACTTCGTCCCTTCGAGCTGAGTTGTACCTCTTCGTGAGTGTCCTGCTCGTTGGTAAGTCTTTCGACCTAGTCTCGTCCACTTGAGGTACGCTCCGCGTAACAGGTATACTAGGTCGTTTTGGGGCACAAAGCATTCAAGTGGTAATATCTCCTCAAGTGTGGTGGGTGAAGGTTTGAAGAGGCTCCAGCAGACATAAATCCCTTTAGGCCCCTTGGTTACTGCTTGGTATTGTGTATGTCGCCTATCTTTTTTTCTGCTTCACACAATTACTGTCATGACTTACAATTGTATGCGATCCCTTTGATGAATTGATATATTCTTGATTTGGATTTAGCATCTACAATCCAATCTGAATGTTACCTCATGTGGAGGTGATGGTGCAACTTGTGTTCTAAGGAGCAGATTGTGAGGAGGTATCCAGTCACATCAGGCCTGTTTTTAACCCTGTGACTCGCACTGTCACCTTACTACTAATGATACTAACAATGCCTCCCCAGGCAAGGAATCACCAAGTTCCACCTACTCTTCCTGTTGTAGATAATCTGCAACCTCTTGAAATGCTCCCAAATTCTTATCTGTTATTATCTGAAACTGGTCAGCAGTGTCCCGCTCGCTCCTGCTGCCCTCCCATTCACTTTCATGAATCTGTCCATGACAGTGGTGCTACTGACACTCTTCCCTCACAGAGTACTGAAGACTTGGGGGAAAACTTTGACCTCAACGATGTTAGCAGTGATGACAAGGCTGTGTCAGACCTCTCCATTCCTCATGCCTGGACAAGTTTCTATGCTGAAGAGTTGTGAACAACTTCAAGCATGACCCCTGACCCACTCATGGCAACTCAAGCATTGCAGAAACAGACATCCCCAGCATCATCTGCTGATGTTGCCTTTTTCTTCCCAAAGTGCAAAGGTGAACATGTGTCATGTGCTGTATGCCAGTGAGTTGATATCTAATATCACATAACCATTCTGATGTATACTCTCAGAAAGCTGAAGGATGAGGATCCAGCTCAATTCCCTTCTGACCAGTCATTCACATATGGTCCCAAGACTTCAAACTTGACCAAGTGTAAACATATTGAAAAATACCACCTCGACACTTATCTGGTAGAGGTAGAGAATAACAGTTGGGTGATCTAGATTGAGAGTGTCAAAGCTGCCTTCAACAGGGGGTATAGCTTGCAAACCCTTCACTAAACTCTTAGTGAATCCAACCACTCTACTCATTCACTCCCAACATTGCAACAAAGGGAACATCTAGATATGACATGTTTATCAACAGGACATGCACATTTGGAAAGCAGATTGCCGCCCTTCTCAATCACAGCCCTACAGCAATACCTAATCCAGTTCATTGTTGCAGACGATCAAGTATGTTCATTTTAATGCTTAACTGACACCTTCGCTAACAACAAAAAGTCCATCAATATGATCAAGTGCCCCAAATTTTGGCGCCTTTTCCTTCTCCTCCACCCAGACCTGAAAGATTCCCAGGTTCCTCATTGAATGAAGATGCATGAGCTTGTTGTTGAGGCATGGAGACAGTATTTCCTCCTTTTGAAGGCTGATCTGGTCGTGTGTCAACCTGTTTGCCATTTGTTTGAATTTTACTAACCTATGCTGCAGAAAGCAGAGGGTAAAGTTTTGTTCACCAGTGACATTTGGACGGACAAGAACTCTCGCCCGTTCCAGGCACTTACAGCCCATTGGATCACAAAGGACAGCCAATCGAGTACCCTCAAGATGAAAGCTGGCCTCCTCACATTCCATCATTTTCCTGGAAGCCATTTGGGGGTGAACATAGCCAAAACCATCCTATGTCTCTTAGACTGGGCAGAGGTGATGGACAAGGTTCATATATGTTCTTATCTCACTACAAATACTCACGATCTCTTGCAGATTGGCCATTTTACTCTTGATAACACAACAAACAACAATGCAGCCATGCAGGAGCTATCATGTCTTCTTGCTGCACATGGGATAGCCTTCAATCCTGCTGGTCAGCATATCATGCGCCTCCTGCACATCCTCAATCTCTGCTCTGGCCATATCACCAGGCAATACATGGACATTGACTTCACAGATATTGGTGCAGCTTGGGTGGATCCCCTTGACCCAAGTAGTGTTATCGACAAGGACAATTATCTCTGCACTCTTTGACAGGACCCAATTACTCTTGGTCACAATGTCATTTGCATTGTGCAGGCCTCCAGCCTCTATCATGAAGCATTCAACAATACCATTATCACAGGAAACCAGATGGGATGGTTTACTGATGAGGACAGCAATTCAACCAAGCTTCCTATACTCAAACTCTTCAGAGACATGAAAACACACTGGGACTCAATTTATTTCATGATCAATCATCTCCAAGTTCTCAAACAGGTATGTCCAATAGTATTTCTACTGTATTGCATATATTCTACTAATCCTGTTCACAGGCACTCAACTGCTTTTTCTCAGCTCCTGTGCATCAGGACATTAGTGACAGTGGGCTGGACAACATGCACTGGCATGTGCTAGAGGACCTGGAAATAGTTTTCAAGGTAACCACATTAAAACTGATCACATTGAGCTTGCTGATGGCTTCTCTTCACATCTGACCTGCATAGATTCCTCATGCCACACAGAAAACCATGTCGGCTGAGAGCTTACCTCTCTTGTCACGTGTCATGCCCTCATTTGAAACCCTTGTCATCCAATAGGAACATCTCAGCCAATCTGTGCCTCACTGTAGGCCATATGTTGACATCAGACTCATGATCACAAAAAAGTATTATAATTGTATTGGAAAGACAAGTGTCTACACAATAGCAATGGGTATGTCAAGAATAATACTACACCAATGTAATCTTAATATCCGCAGTGGTTGACCCTTCCATTTGCCTCACCTGGATGGAGGGAAATTGGAAGTGAGACAAGGTCTGTAAGGTGAAGACAGTTGTCCTAAACATGGTAAAGCTTCTTTTGTCCATTCTATGTCTCTTGACACGAAGCATAGATGAACAAGCATTGGGTATGAAGCAGATGTCCAACCAATCCACAGGTACCACAGAATGCCCCACTGAATGTCCATCACATGATCACACCTCCCATGAAGAGTCTCGCCTCACGATATGGGCTATCTGAACTGCATCCACAGCAATCACGGACCAATATTCAAACAATTGACCAGGAGTTCATGTTGTACACAACAGCATCATGCTTAGCAGAGGGAACCGATCCTCTCTCATTTTGGGTGGTTGGTTTCTTTTCAATCAGTGTATCCTATGCTACTTATCTACTCATGTTCTAGGCATCTCAAAGTATTTATCCAACACTCTATCAGATCACCATGGACTACCTCCCAATCCAAGCATCTGTGATCCCAAGCAAACATGTATTTTCCTCTGGTGATGAAACTATGACAAAACAATGAAATTGGATTAGCCTGGTCTTGATGGAAGCCCTGCAAATGGTTAAATTTTTTCTCCAGAAGGAGTGCCTCAACTTCACAAAAGGGTGGGTCATGCAGACCACCCAGCTAAGCATCAATGTCAACAACAATGATATCCTTGTGATGATTGTCAATACTGACACTACTCGCATGGGACTAAATGGTTGTATTGACCATGTTATTGGGGTTATTGGCAATGAAGAGGCGGACAAGGATGACAATTAGGATATTAGTAGATAGTTTTGAATCTATATTCCTCTCATCTCATGTGATAGCAATTGGTATTGTCATCACTGCCTGTGCTCTTGTCCCTCATTTGAACCATCACCACTGATCACCATCTTGCTTGTTTTGACCCCACCCCTCACCTCACACAATGACAATGGCAGTGAGATGACTGTGATACCTCAGGCAACATGTTGTTATTGTCCAGTTGTTGTTGCTGCCTCATGCTCCTGGCTCTCCCTCAACCATCAGCACCTCCACCATCTCACTCATCTTGCCACTGTCTCCACATCAGCAAATTGACCTTTTTGAATATAGCCATTACAGACTTTGCTAAGCTATGGATCTCTGTCCAGTCTGTACAGAGAAGTGGCTGTGTACCTAGTGATCCACTAATTTACTATACAGGGTATACAGACTTGCCAGGGTGTACAGTAGTGTTGGTACAGCTCAGACTTGTAGCTGACTTGAGTCAGCCAAGCCAAGTCAGCTTCAAGTCAACTCAAGCTATTGAGCCATTACCAGTACATTTAGATGTAGTTACTCATATGTACTATGGTAGAAATAGGCTAAAGTATATTTTATTCTTACTGGCAGTAAAGCTTATTGTGTGATGCACACAACAACCATGAGAGTGAATATAACACTGATAATGACAGTGTGATGACTGTGGTATCATGGTCGTCATGCCATCGTTGTCACTGTTGCAGTGGGGGTGAAATGGGTGAAACGGCAGCAGGCAGTGAGATGGTTGAGCAAAGGGCAGGAACACAAGGCAGTGGCAAGGTGAGTGAGATGACAGCAGGCGGTGAGATGGCTGAGGGAGGGGCAGGAACATGAGGCAGTGGTGAGATGAGTGGAATGGTGGCAGGTGGCAGAGACTGAGGGAGGGGCAGGAGCACGAGGCAGCGATGACAACGACAATGACAACCACGGTGCGACAACCATGGTATCACAATCGTCATGTTGCCATTGTCGTTGTCATGTGAGACAAGGGGGGGCAAAATGGGCAAGATCATGGCAGGCAGTGAGATGGTCGAGGGAGGGGTGAGAGCACAAGGTGGTGGAAATGGCAATAACAACAATGTGATGGTTGTTGCACCATAGTTGTTGTGGTTGTATGAGATGAGTGGTGGCAGCGAGATGGGTGAGATGGCAGTAGGTGGGTGGTCAGGGCGGCAACAACAAGGACAAGGACAACCAGCAACGTGATGACTGTGGTATCACGGTCATTGTGCCGTTTGTTGTTTTTGTCACGTGGGACAGGGGGTGGGGGCAAAAGAGGCAAGATGGAAGCAGGTGGCGCAATGATCGAGGTGGCAGGAGCAGGAGCAGTGGTGGCAAGATCTGCAAGACAGTGGCAGGTGGAAGAGGCTGAGGGAGGACAAGAGCATGAGATGGCGATGACAACAACAATGACAACGTGACGACCATGGTATCACGGTCATCACGCCATCATTGTCATTGTTGCATGAGACAAGGGGTGGGGGTGAAATGGACGAGATAGTCGAAGGAGAGGCAGAACTTGCTGTGTGGTGGTGGCACACTGTTGGGTTGCTGTACCACCCACCACATCATCATCACTGAAGTGGTGGGCATGCTATTGAGTGTCCTCACCTGCATCATCATCATCATGTGGTGGTGGTGGTACTCCATGTCATTGTCATGTGGTGGCAGCACACTGTTGTGTCATACCACCCACTACATCATCATCATGTTGTTGCATGTGGTGGTGGCACAATGATGGTCTGCCTGCTACTGGTGGCATGCTGTTGCACATCCCTGCCCATGCCATCATCGTAGGTAGCATGTGGTTGGTGTGTCAGTTATAAGCCACGCGTTTGATAACTGACGAGAATTAGCTGTGTCATTGACAATTTTAGGCTGCATTAAGTTGTAGTATTCCTCAGTGTAGATGGTATCCACAAGTCAATTCAAGTGATGGTACAAAGTGTCGCATTAGATCATACTGCAACACTAGAGATACACTATGCACATACACTTTTCAAACATGTAGTATTGTCGTAAATATGAACAATGGAGTGTACACTTGTATTGCACAGAGTCACATGGCTTGAGGTGAGAGCTTGAAAGACTTAAATTTAGTAAACTAGGAAGTCAATTATAAGCATCACAGGACTTTGAAAAACGGTGGGGCTCATACACACAATCAGTGAATATCACCCATGCTGTCTAAGCTGGATCTGAAACCCAAAGGATGCCCATGTTGCCTGATGACTAATCACACCTGACCAACATGACCCTCCACTTCCAAGAGATGTTGCTTTGCCCATTGAACTTGCAGGCGGCTGTACTCCAATCACAATAAATTGAATTGAACCAACTGGTCCATGCACTGTTTCTGAAACTTGCACAGCTTACACTCTGCTCGCACTGTCTCTAAGAGCAATTCTGCTTTGGAGGGGGAGCTGGGTATTGAAATGAGATCCTTCAAGCTCTGGTGAGTCGAATTTCAACACAAGAATGAAGCTATATAACTTACCCAATCACTAATAGTAGTCTCTTCCATTTGAACTAGCATTTCATCCAAGCCATGCAGATCATGTTCTCTCTTTTGCAGAACCTCTGGATCCCTGTGAGGGCCCATGCTTGTGGGGGGCATGTTATCAGTGGGGTCAAAAGGTAGGACTTATGTGTTATGTAAAAATCTGGCCAAGTATTCTTGTAACCATGCTTACATGCGATTACATCTTTCTCAAGCACTTAGGTGCATGTACTTCAAATTCAAGTTCACATGTCAAGATTCCCTCCTTGCTGTTCATGACAACCTCATGCCAAGGCAGAAGAAACATTGTGTGCATATCCAGAAGACTTCATTTTGCCCCCAATGTGGAAAGAGATTTTCAAGTGAAACACACATCCTCCAGCATATGAACCAACCTTCATTGGCTTGCAGTACACTTCTCAACGACATTTTGGGTTCTTCAAGTCACTCACATCCTGAATTGGCTAATGTTGCACAGATGTACTCAAGTGGTCAGTCTTACGACGCAGAAGATGGTTCCTGGTACGACATGGAAGATGTCCCCTTGTATGATGCAGAAGATGGGCCATTGCATGATCTGGATGACCAGATGGATGTTGACAACGATTGGCCACAGAACTCCAACTTGGACCCCCCAAGCCCCTCTACCCCTGGCAAAACACAGTTAGGGAATGTTGAGGAGTTTCCAGGTGCATCAAGGAGTTTCCCACATGGGATCACCTTCATGGACCAATTCCACTCTGACAGGTATGGCAAGCTACACAGGGAAAACTTGTACTATCCATTCGCATCACAACAAGACTGGCAGGTTGCATCGTGGTTGCTACGATCTCATCTAAGCATGGCTGTGATCGATGCCTTTTTGTTGTTGCAGTTGGTGAGTGCATTGGTTAATATCATTTCTTGTGATTGATCATTAAATATCTACAGACCAAACAGCTCCCCATCTCATTCCAAACCACAAGACAGTTACACCATCTTGCTGAGATCTTACCCTCTGGCCCTCATTGGCGCTCACAAGTCATACACCCTGCACACCCAACAAAGCAACCTATCACCCTCTTCTACTGAGATCTGGTTGAATGCCTCCAAAGCATTCTCAGCCACCCTCATTTCAAGCATCACATCGACTTCGTGCCCAGAAAGGTGTGGTTGACCACTGCTTGACTTTTGCACATATACAATGAATGGCTTATGGGTGAGCACACGTGGGAGCTCCAGGTGAGTTTGTAGTCGACATTCTTTCAACACAGTATGCTTATGTTTCTGTAGAGCAACCTGCCTGAGGGTGCAACACTTTTAAGTATTGTCTTGTTGTCGGACAAAATGAATATCTCTATAATGTCTGGGAATCACATGGCCCATCCTCTCCTCCTGAGTCTTGCCAACCTCACTTTGGGTATTCGCAGCAATGGCTCTCTTCATGCCCACTTATTACTTGCCCTACTTCTGGTCCCATCATTCATACACAAGAATTCTCATATCTGCTCACTTCTCTCTGATCACTTGTTTCATCACTGCCTTGATTTGGTGCTCGTGCCTCTGAAAATTGCTGCAGCCATCAGTGTCATTATGAGCAATCCCGTTGGCAACTTATGGTATTGTTATACACCACTCATTGGGTACATAGCAGACATGCCAGAGATGTGTTTGCTGTTGGGCACAAGCCTGAAGTCATCCCCCTTGTCAATAGCCACCTACAAGCAATTCAGTGATGCTATGCGGTACAATCCTCGAGCTTCTGAATCTACTCTCAGTGCCCTTGATGCACTCTGCAATCAAATTGACCCTGACAACCTCTCTGCCTTTGTTAAGGCAGCAAAATCCTATGGACTCAATGGCATCCATCAACTCTTCTTTAGGGACTGGCTTCTATCGGACCCAGCATATTTCTTGAAAGTCAAGCCCCTTCACCACTTCTTCTGGATGTCTTGGGACCATGATGTGCAGTGGTGCATTATGGTTGTTGGGGCTGAAGAAATTGACTACTGGTTCAGTCTCCTACAAATGCAGGTTGGCTATCGTTCATTTGATGACAGGATCTCGAAACTCAAGCAAGTTACTGGTTGCAATCACCAATCAATCCTACGGTATATCATTTGCATCACCACAGGTGCTGTTTCCTCGTGTTTCCTTGTGGCTATCTGTGCGCTATTGGATTTTTGTTACCTCTCCCAAATGCCTATCTATGATGAGCGGGCATTGGACAAGCTCGATGCTGCATTGGTATTGTTTCACTCTCACAAGCAAGCAATCATATCTGCTGGTGCACATTCTGAACATTTCCAAATTTCCAAGCTTGAACTTATACAACATGTTGTCCCCTCTATTCACGTATCTGGTACCCCTATGCAATGGTCTGTGGACATCACTGAGCACACCCATGTGACAGAAATCAAGAACCCTGCACACACAGGTAATAATCAAAACTATTATGCCCAGATTGCCTGCCACCTCAACTGTTCTGAAAAGTGTTTCAAATTTGATCTAGTGACAGCAATTGCCTCATCTTATGAGCATCCTGAGAATGATGATCTCGCTGATGACGAGGAACATGAACCTGACGATGAGAAGGCTAATGGTATTCTCTATCACACTCCCACATGCAAGGTTCTTGACTACTTTATGGTTGCTGCCACACTCATCAATAGCACATCAAAAGAGATACCACACCCAAGACGCACATTTGCATCGCAAACTACTGCTATCCATCTTGCTGCCAAACCTCATCACTGAATGACCATCGATGAGGCTGCGACTATCTTCCAGCTACCTGACCTCCACCCAGCAGTTTGCAATTATCTTGATCATTGCACGAACGGCATAGAGCATAGCATTGGGGACTGGAGACATGCTTCCTCTGACTCTAGCCTACCTTCCAACAGGATTCAAGTTTGGATGAAGATTCATGTCCAAACACAGAACTATCATGATCCCAGGACAGTTGAGCCCCCTCAAACTATGAATGTTGTTCCCCCTTCATGAGAGTATCCTCATGGGCTTTATGATAGTGCTGTTTTCAGCACTTGCACCAATAGCAATTGGCCTTCAGGCAATCTGAATGGTGAGTCTGCTGGTGATCATCCATGATGATAGGCTCAATGGCCACATATTATAGGTCACACAATTGTTCAACTTCACATTGTTTTCTATGTGCTTGGTATGGATGAATTCCTTGCTTATGTGCAGCACTTCAATGCCACCTGTCCTCCTCCTGGACATACAACAGACACAGGTGTGGCAGGCCTTATACTCTCAGGTGTGTAACGAGGAGCAATGGGGGTCCAGTAGTTGGTGACGTCCTCCCACTGTCTTATCTCCATTCCCCTGTTCATCTGGTCCTTGTCACGCCCCGTGCCTTCGCTCTCCCACCTGACCACATCCGCCCCTATCTGCCACCTTCCTTTGCCTTCGGGCAACATGTCCGCCCATCTCCACTACGTCCAATGTCCCATTCCCTTGTTCCGTTCTTTTGTTCCTTCTCCGCTCTGTACCTTACAATCGGTTGTTGTTACTGGCAGCTGTCAGATCCCTGTCTCTGTCCCTGTAGTACTCCGCCTTCCCTGTCACACTCCGCCCTCCCTGACGTTACTAGCACAACATGCCACAAGTATGTAGCCCTACGTACTCCACCACATCCGCGCTCCGTCTACCCTTAGCATAGCCTCCAACTCATGTATTTAGTCTTGTACTTCACTAAGGACTTTCCTCAGTTCATAAATCAACTAAGTCTCCTCCTGATCTTCTCTCTCATGTCCCTCCTCTCTCTCCTCTCTCTCTCCTCTCTCTCCGCTTCGGTAGCTCATCACTATCGTCAATCTCTGTCCGACTCCACCCTCCAAAATATGAGGACAGGGTTAGTACAAGGGTGCAGGCCATTACCTGAAGCTGCCGTCCTCACCCCTCTGTTCGTCTGCTCCGCCTCCGACCTCCGAAGACCCGGAGGAACCAGACTTGACAGTATTTACAAACTCACACTTGTACTGTCCCATACCACACATCACTCATGTCACTCCAAGGCATCATCCGCATGTGTTCGCAAACGCGTTGCAAGTCTCAGGCTCCTGAGCCAGGCCCTAGCATGCCCGGCAGTGTCGATGTCAACCCTCCGGTTGATCGCAGCTTCACCTCCTTTACCCACCGCGCAGTTACCCCTCCTCCGCTACTCCTACATCCTGATGCTGGCAAGAGCCGCGCAGATCCTCCCACTCCTGAGGGTGATGATGGTTGAAGGACACCAACGCCTGGCAGATGTTGCTCCCCCCATCAGCCTGACGAGCAGCACTCCGGCGCTCCTGACCCTCCAGACCCAGGCAACCCTGGATCTCCCGGTGGTGGCGGGGACGACGATGATGACAACTTGGGGGACCTCTTCCCCAACCCACTCTCGCCTCCCACACCTGCTCCAGCTCCGGCTCCTCCTGTCGATCCACTTGTCGCACTCACACAAGCCATTCAGACGCTCGCCCAGGCGCACGCCTCGGGGTCCTCCTCCTCCACGCAGACCAAGGTCCACGAGCCCAACACCTTTGATGGGACAGACCCCCGCAAACTCCGCACCTTCCTTGTCCAGTGCAAGTTGAACTTCCAGGACTGCCCCAAGGCCTTCACCATGGGCTGTGCTAAAGTTGTCTTCATGCAGTCCTACCTGAAGGGCATGGCCCTTGAATGGTTCAAGCTGGACCTCCTCCAAATTAAGAATAAGCCATGCCAGTGGAAGAACGACTATGACGAGTTCATCCACGAGCTCCGCATGAACTTCAGTCCGCATGACCCCGTCGGAGATGCCAAGCACCAGCTCGACCACCTGACGATGAAAGACGGGAGTTGGATCAATAAGTACAACGTCGAGTTCAACCACTTGGCTGGTATTCTAGTTGACTATGGTGATGGCGCTCTCCACCACCTGTTCTACAACGGTCTCCCCGACCGCATTAAGGACAAAATCTCTCGTGTCAGAAAGCCCACTATGCTTGATGACCTCCGCCTCCTTGCCCAGACCATTGATGTGTGTTACTGGGAGCGGAAGTCCGAGCAGGGTCGCTCAAGGGACAAGTCGTCCTCCGCATCCTCCGGCGAGAATAAGTCCTCAAACGCCTCATCTAAAAAGTCGTCCAATCATCATTCCTCCACTTCCTCCTCCACCAAGCCAGCCTCATCATCCACCTCCTCTGCCTCTGGCAAGGCATCTTCCTCCTCCTCCTCCTCTGCTAAACCCACTTCCTCCAACACCCCCACGCATTTGGGAAAGGATGGTAAGCTGACTGAAGAAGAATGCCAGCAGCACTTCAAGAACAAGCTTTGCATGTTCTGTGGTCAGCCTGGTCATAATGCAAAGGACTGCCCTAAGTCAACCTCCAAGGCCTCCAAGGCGAAGGCGCATGCCACTACGGTCACCTCCTCCACTCCAGCTTCGGAGTCGAAAAAATAGTCAGCAGTCCCCAGAACTCTGCGCGACCTGGAGACTGTGTTGACTCTGACTGCACACTTACGGAGGTTCATCTCAACACATCTGCTCTTTCTGATCCAAATGCCCTCATGCCGTCTGTACATCTTGTTGAATATGATTCTCCTCCTGTATTTGCTCTAGTCGACTCTGGTTCTACACATTGTTTTATAGATTCCGAATATGTCAATAGAAACTCAATCCCCACTTACGAAATTCCTCCGCTCTCACTCCGACTTCTCGATGGTTCTTCGAACGCCACCATCACACACTCCGCCCAGCTCAACCTCTGCTTCCCCTCCGGCAATGTCACCTCCGCAACGTTCTACATCACTCCGTTGGATTCCTCTTGTGTACTTGTTCTCGGACATATCTGGCTCACCCACTACAATCCATCGATTGATTGGGTATTGGGCCATATCAGCTTCCAAATGCCTACAGAACGAATGCTGACAGCACCGGTACCACCCTCCATCTCCGCAGTCGAGTCTCCGACTCCTCCGGCTCCGGTTGTCTCTGACGATCCACCTCCCTCTCTGTCTTCCGACTTGCCTCCCCCTGCTCCACACATCTCTTTCATTAATGCCGCCGCTTATCAGTGCGCATGCAGGTTAGAGGGCTCTGTGCAGTTTACCATCTATATCTGACCAGAGGATCTAGGCTCTGCCAAGATGCGCTCTGCATCTACCACCGCTCCAGACACTCCAGATCTTTCTAGTGTCCCTTCAGACTACCACAACTTCGCGGATGTCTTCAGTAAGGCTAAGGCTACTAAGCTGGCGCCGCACCACAAGTTCGATCTGAAGATTGACCTGGAAGAAGGCACCTTGCCTCCTCTTGGTACCATCTACTCCCTTTCTCCCACTGAGCTTGATGCCCTCCGCATGTTCTTAGACAAGCATCTCATGTACAGGTTCATCCACCAATCGAACTCCACTCACGGTGCTCCTGTTCTCTTCGTTCATAAGAAGGATGGTTCACTCCGCCTATGCGTCAACTTCTGAGGACTGAACAAGATCACAAAGAAGGACCGTTACCCCCTTCCGCTCATCTCCGACCTCCTGGACACTCCTAGCAAAGCCTGCATCTATACAAAGATCAATCTCCGCCATGCATACCACCTCGTCCGCATCGCTGAGGGCAACAAGTGGAAGACTGCCTTTCGGACTCACTACAGGTCCTTCGAATGGTGTGTTATGCCCTTCGGTCTGACTAATGTGCCGGCTGCCTTCCAGAGGTTTGTCAATAGTGTCTTCAGTGATCTCCTCAACGTCTGCGTCGTTGTCTACCTCAACAATATCCTCATCTACTCCTCCAACCTCGCTTCCCACAAGAAGCATGTCTGTGAGGTCCTCCGTCATCTCTGACAACCTGGCTTGTACGCGAAACTGGAGAAGTGTGAGTTTCACTCCGCTTCTGTCGAATACCTTGGTTTCCAGCTCTCCACCGACGGTCTGTCCATGTCCTTGGACAAGGTCAAAGCCATCTCCGACTGGCCGGAGCCTCGCAAGGTGAAGGACATCCAGTCGTTCCTTGGCTTCACCAATTTCTACCGTCAATTCATCTTTAATTACTCCGACATTGTCGTTCCCCTTACCTGTCTCACTCAGAAGAACACCACCTGGAACTTCACCGACGAGTGTCACTCTGCCTTTGAGTGCCTCAAGGCTGCTTTCACCTCCGCTCCTATCTTGACCCACTGGGTGCCTGATGCTCCACTCACAGTTGAGACTGACGCTTTGGACTACACTGTCACCAGTATCCTTTCTATCACCTGCACCGATGGTGAACTCCGTCCTGTCATGTTCTACTCTCATACTCTCACCGCCCCGGAGTTAAACTACGACACCCACGACAAGGAGCTGCTGGCCATCTTCAAGGCCTTCCAGCACTGGTGACACTACCTCGAGGGCTCTGCCACTCCGGTTGACGTTGTCACGGACCACAAGAACCTTGAGTACTTTACCGCTTCCAAGGTCCTGACACGCCGCCAAGCCCGCTGGTTGGAGTTCCTCTGTCAGTTCCACCTCGTCATCCGCTTCCGCCCCAGGTGCCTCGGCACGAAACCCAATGCCCTCACTCACTGTTGGGACGTCTACCCAAAAGAGGGGGATAGGGATTATGCTCGCATCAACCTGCACAATTTCAAGCCCATCTTCACACAGGAACAGCTTGCGTCCTCCCTCAGGGCTACTTGTCTCATCACCCCCACCATCCATGCCGCCATCCTCATTGACGTGGACTCCCTCCACTGAGACATCCTCTCCATCCTCTCCTCCAATCCCATCGCTCAGTGGCACCTCTCTGATACATCCAATCCTCCTTGGTCAGTCGACTCTGACAGATTCCTCCACCTTGATGGCAGGATCTATGTCCCCAACGCCAATGACCTCCGCCTCCACGTACTCTGCTTTAAGCACAACCATCCCCTTGCAGGTCACTTTGGACAGAACCACACGCTGGAACTCATCCACCGCGAATACACTTGGCCCGGACTCCACACCTTCGTCAAGGACTACGTGTCCTCGTGTACCGCATGCTCCCGTGCAAAGGTTCCCCGACACCGCCCTTACGGTCTGCTCAAGCAACTCCCCATTCCTGAACGTCCTTGGCACTCCATCTCCATGGACTTCATCGAACACCTTCCTTCCTCCGGCGGCTATACATCCATCCTCGTAGTTGTCGACCGCCTCTCCAAGCAAGCAATCTTCATCCCTACCCATGACACCATCACCTCCCCCGACCTAGCGAAGCTTTTTGTAGTGCACATATTCTCGAAGCATGGAGTTCCTTCCCACATCACCTCCGACCGCAGATCCGAGCCTGTCTTGCATTTCTTCCGCTCCCTTGGTAAGGCCCTTGGTATGACACTTCACTTCACCTCCAGTTACCACCCGGAAGGCGATGGACAGACTGAGCGGACTAACCAGACCCTGGAGCAGTATCTCCGGATCTACTGCGGCTATCAACAGGATGACTGGGCAGACTTGCTGCCTCTTGCAGAATTCGCCTTCAACAATGCGCCGAGCGCCACTACTGGTGTCTCCCCTTTCTTCATGAATAAAGGTTACCACCCCAACATCTCCATTCACTCCGACCTCTCCCTTTCCTCCACTTGAGCACAGGAATATACCTCCGATCTGCAACAGCTCCATGAATACCTCCACTCCGAAATGGCGCTTGCCCAACAGCGCTATCAAGGACCAGCTGATGCTCGGAGATCCCCTCCGCCAGACCCATCAGTAAATTTACACCTATCTTTATCTGGCTTAATTTGACTACATCTGCTTATAATTCACACGAAGCATAAAAAGCCACTAATCCAATAAGACATGCTGGTCTGGTTGAGCTTATTCTGCTCGTTGTCTTAATCAACTTGTGCAACTTCATTAAAGAACAAAAATCACTTATTCTGCTTGTCATCCTAACAGACTTATGCGACTTTATGAAAGAACAAATGATATGGTATTAGCAAGACTAGCTGGTTAGATACAAAAGTTGATTAAGTGCTAAGCCAAGAAAAAAGCAGCCGGACAGAAAAAAAAAATGCACATAAAATGATATGTGTGGCCTGTTGACGGGGCAATTAAATGGTAAAGGGAAAAATAAATGCATGTATGGAGTGAAAGAGAATGATACATGCGGCTTGTCAACAGGACGATTAAATGGCAAAAGGGGAAATGAAGTCCAAGGAGACCGTCAATGAAAAGTGAAGAGATCATCGAAATCTTCATCGCCAGCACTATCGAGTGATCCCAGGGTACTATTGGTGTTCTTGACATATACCTTCGTTTCTTTCACAACCAGATCGAACTGGCTATCAGACAATTCCTGGATCGGCGCAAGGTAGCATTGAGTGGTTGCACCCCAGAGGGCTTCGTTGAACTCAAACTGTGCTCCCTTGGAAATGGATGATGCCCATGGATCACTCGATTCCGCCAGCTGAAATGATACCTGACCGTTGGTGACCAGTGTGAGGATTCGAGCGACCTATTAAATTAAGAGAAGCGATCAAATTTGATCATAAAAAGGGGGACGACAGCCTTACCGCAGTACAAGCCAGAGCAAGTCCACCTCACGCACCGTAGCCCTGGAATCCCAAAGGCAAGCTGGCGACCTCAACATGGCCATGGGCGAAATTGTAATGATGCACGAAAGTCTGGAGGAGGAACGGGGCCCTCCAAAGTCCGGACCATGCCTGATTTAAGGGGTCAATTGACAGACATGGCACAAACCAAGAATATTAACAACGCACCTTATTGTCAAGTCCTCTGTTGTTGCTGAATAGAAAACAGTTCTTGCTGATCATGGCTTTGGCAAAAGCCTCTCGGCTTTCCTTGACAGCAAACTCGGGGTCGTTCGTGAAGAAAGTTGTGATGACAGCCACAGCGGCAGCAGCAAATCCGCATCACCAGTTGCTGAGCGATTGTTTCAACTGTTTCACCATGTTAGATAATGTCAATGGAACGTCGTCTGACTTACGATATAGTAGACCGGTCCTCCAATGTCGACAGTGTGTGAGATAGAGTACTTGTACACGATGTTCCATACCTTCTGTAGCATGACCCACAAAGTATCATCAGGGATGCTCCACGCGTTATCATAAGTGCTGGCCAAGTGCACCACAGTGGAGACGAAGACGCGTCGCCACACATTGTTGTTTGTCGCACCACTCGGGAGGTTGGAATTGATGTATTTTTTATTAGCGCCACTGCCCTGATGTTGTGATGTTGATGTTCACACACGCTTGGAAGGTGGAGGGACAGAAAGTGGCTGGAGAATCAGAGTTAGTGCAGTGAAGACATACTGACGGCGGAACAAACTGCACTCCCAGAGGCCACGTTGCTCCCGGTTTCCGCTTGACAGGAAAGCGAATCCTCTCCTTCGTCTGGCTTGGAGTCACTTATAACCTCAATCATCTGTGTGAAACGAACTTATCAGTTGGTAGAACGACATATATTATAAAAGATTACCATTGCTTGTTTGTGACATGAAAGGTCGGGTTGAGTGGACGGGGGGGGTTGCAAGTCATTTTCGTCGAGGTCATCGATGTACGAGTTAGATGGGATATTTGAGTCACCCACATTCAAGTCGGCATTGCTGGGGGTTGTAGACACTTGCGCATTAGAGCTCGTGCTTAATGGGCTTTCCCTGTGGCTCTTTAAGCGGGAGTTTGTAGTACTGGAGACAGTCCGGCCAGCTTGTCGAGAGCCTTGGCCGTGACTGCCATGACCGTGGCCACGACCATGTGAGCGCTGAGTAGTTAATGCGTGGAGCGGTTTCGCAGCGGCAATCCTGTCGGCCCAGTCTTCTATGTACCCAACACCACTGATTTCATCCTTGAGGCTTTGTTGGCACAGGTCATTGAGAAAATCCCAGTAGAAAAGGATGGTTTCAGTAAGTAAAATCATTGTAAGAGGACAGAAAGGAACACTTACACAGCATTCAGGTCAGTCGCTGCCTGCTTCCGCTTCTGGCCAGTGGCACTCCCAGGCTCCTCATTGCCGGCGTTTACACTATCTGCTCGGAGATATGGACTGTAAGTATGTTGCCCTGCCGTGATAAGGAGTAAATGTGCTCACCCTGCATCATGCTGTCAGGAAGCTGGCTGCCATCTAGAACAAGTCGGATATCAGCCACATGCAATGAGTAAGGTGCGTGGTGTGCTCACTGTCGTTTGGTATCTGAGTGGCATCTAGATTGTAGATGAGATAATCCCAGAGACGGTACTTGTCAGCTGTTACAGTCATACGTTCTTTCGCACTCTTGTTCTGCTCTATGCGCGCCCACTTACTCTTTTCCGCTTACTCAACGCTTACGCGTTCTTTTATTCTCTTCTTCTCCAATGCTGCGCATCTCTTACTCATTCTTCTTTACTAACGCTGACGCGTCCTTTTGTTCTTTGTCATTCCATGACATTCTACGCTGACGCGTCCTTTTGTTCTTCGACATTCCATGACATTCTATGCTTACGTGTCACTGAGTATATAGTCCATTCGTTTACAACGATGTACTTCATTCTCAATCTGCGCAATCTAGCGTATTCTTGAGTCACCCTCAGTCCCTCAGTCCCTCAGTCCCTCAGTCCCTAGTCCGCCTACTTGGCGTGGTCCTTCGTCACTTCGTCCCTTCGAGCTGAGTTGTACCTCTTCGTGAGTGTCCTGCTTGTTGGTAAGTCTTTCGACCTAGTCTTGTCCACTTGAGGTACGCTCCGCGTAACATCAGCCAAACTCACATAGAGTTTCATCGGGGATCTGACTACCTTTGAGAGGTTCATCGTCCTCCATACCTCCTTCCTCTTCCAACGGCTGCATTAATAGGTCACATAAGGTAGTTGATGTCTGGCTGTTTTCAACCTCATGTAAGGCACATTCTGCCAATGACAGCACCGCATGGACAGTGTGAGGCTGTGGGAGGTGGGTAAGTGCATGTTCCTCACGTTCTGCTAACCAGTCTATTATGTTTGCAATGCATTTAATGCCGCGTTCCCGTGCAGCCTCCTGTTCAAGATGCTTCTGTTTGGGACGGTCGTCGTCTGCTTGTTTCTGCTCCGAGGTACGTCGTTTCTGAGCGCTTTCCAGCACAACGAGTCCGGGACGCTGAGTTGCATTCTTAGCACAAGTAACAGGGTGGGACATGGGCAATGAGGAAGGATGCAGAGAAATGGTGAAGGAAGGTGAAGAACACGTGTATGTAAACTGTTCCGCTTGTTGCGTCTCAAACAATTTCTGACAAAGTTCCACGGCTGTGTGGCCTTATTAGCATTTCACCCGATCACTATCCCCCATGTGCCCCACCTGTCACACATGGTTTAAGATGCCAGCAAGACAGACGCATGGCCAGTTTAATTCGTCCTGCAAGTCCTCGCATCTCGACAACCCACTATGGCATCCTGACGAGCTTTTGCTGCTCACTGAATCCCATGCCCATACGCCAACTGCCGCCGGTGGTTCAAAACACCTGCAGGACTCAAGCACTATCAATCATCAATACATAGGTTTGCATTTGATTCTTCCTCAGAATCATTTAGTTCGTCTGCTCGGTCTGCTCTGGTCTGACCAGCCACTCAACCAGTACCTGGTGTTCTCCAAGACTATCACGGCATGCTCACAGGTATGCTACACAAACCGGAATTATTATTAACTAATGATGTTTCAGGCCAAATGTACGATGCAGATGGGAATGTGATAGATATTCATTTACCCCCTCCCCCTCCTCCTGAAAAGAGCCTGGATGACTGGGGCCCGTATAGAAACCATCTTCAGTTTCAGATCACCAAACTCATTTTCAAACAAGCCGAACTCTCAGCAGGTAATGTTGACGAACTTTGCAACCTCTGGGGGCTTTCCCTTGGGGATAATTCCACAGGAGGTCCCCCATACATCAACCATAAAGATCTCTATGCTACTATTGACGCAACAACACTAGGCAATATCTCATGGCGCAGTTTCAAATTACAGTACAATGGAGAACGCCCGTCAGGAACCATCCCATCCTGGATGACCAAATTGTATGAGTTCTTTTATCAGTCACCTGATCGCATCGCACAGGATATGTTCTTGAACCCTGAGTTTGACGGTCATATTGACTACGTCCCTGACCGGGATTTCACACACACTGACAACACACACAGGTATGAACACCTTATGTCAGGGGACTGGGCATGGGCACAGGCAGTGAGTAATCGCCTCCTGGTCCATTCAATCTACTGCTAAGAATCTAGGAAGGATGAGATCTCGTGAGATGCTCGCATGCACGGCACTACATTTGTTCCTATCATTTTAGGTAGTGATAAAACAACTGTTACTGTAGGAACTGGCCAGCAAGAATACTGGCCAGTATACATATCACTCAGGAACATTCACAACAACATCCGACAAGCACACGGGAGTGGGGTTGAATTATTGGCATTTTTAGCCATTCCAAAAGGTTATTAGTTCACTCTCATCTCTATTATTCCCATTGATATCACTTAGTGGCCAAGAAGTATGACAATCTTGCATACCAACAATTCAAGAAGCAATTATTCCACACTGTGCTATCACGAATACTTGCGCCCCTCAGACCCGTGATGACAACACCTGAATTGCTATGGTGCTCAGATAACCGATACCGCTGGCTTGTTTTTGGAGTTGGTCCATATGTTGCTGACTACCCTGAACAGGTCCTGGTGTCGGGCGTGGTTCAGAATTGGTGCGGACGGTGAGCCCGCCTTACATTAAGCTTACTACTCTCACAAAGGAAAATTTTAATATATCCTTGCCTTAGATGCATCGCGTTTCCTGATAATCTCGATGGAGGGGGACTACCGCAAACTGCTGAACTTATGGGTGCCATCTCCGAGGAGACCACCTCCAACATGGCATGGGATGAGTGGGGCGCTGATATTAACATAACAGTACTGTTATCTAATCAGTCTATTTTGCTTGGCTGAGATTCTGTTTCAGTTATTCACACATCACTTTCCGCATGCTGATATTTACCAACTTATCACATCCGATATTCTTCACCAACTGGTGAAAGGAACATTTAAGGACCACCTCGTTGATTGGGTCACGAAGTTTTTAGAATGCTGATATGGGAAGACCAGCGCAAAAGAACACTTAGCCAATATTGATTGCCGGTAACCGTTCCCTCACCCAAACTCCATTCTCAATACTGACTTGCATCTCTACAAGTATTTCTGTCTCGCCCCCCTTTCCTGGATTGCAGCGATTTCCAGATGGGCATGGCTTTTCCCAATGGACCAGAAATGACTTGAAAGCATTGATGAAAGTGAGTTCCACCAATCGCCCTTGATTTTAAGGTACATACATATTCACAATTTGTGTAGGTGTACCTCCCCGCCATCGAGGGCCATGTCCCCAGTGACATGGTGCGGGCTATCTGCGCTTTCCTCGAATTTTGTTATATCACTTGGCGCAATGTCATCTATGAGAAATCTTTGCATGACTTAAGACACGTGCTTAACTGCTTCCATCGGCACCGTGAGATTTTCTGGGAGGTTGGTGTCCGTGATAGCTTTTCTCTCCCTCGTCAGCACTCCCTCATGCACTACAAATTGTTGATTCGGCTCTTTGGTATGCCAAATGGTGTATCTACGTCTATAACTGAATCAAAACATATCACCGCTGTCAAAAAACCCTGGCGCCGTTCAAACAGGAACAATGCCTTTGGATAAATCCTCAAGACAAATCAATGCCTATCTCAGTTGACCGCTGCCTGTACTGACTTCGAAGCACGCGGTATGTTGACGCCTCTGGGGCCAGATGGTGCATATCAATGATATCTTTGTTTCATCCCATCACTAACCACAAATTTCACAGCCACTCCCTCATCTCAGTCCCAGACACGACAGGACGATATGGAGCTGGGCGAAGACAATATCCTTGGTATGGACGAATCCCTTGGACTAGCTCATTCAGATGTTAAGCTTGCTCGGACACGAGGTGAGCCTGATCCCTTATTCACTCGCAACTGTTCACGGTTTGTCACAACTGTTCACGGTTTGTCGCAATCAATCCAAGTTTGTGGCCATGCAAAGACCCTCTCTGGCCTCGCTATCGAACTAGCAGTTCCAGATTTGTCCCTCCTCGTTGGACAGTTTTTATTGCAACAGCTCGATGACGACCCTCTATTCACTTCTGCTTACCACTGCAACCAACTCCTGGATCCAATGAAGGTGAAAATTTTCCATTCCGCCATAGCTACATTTATCGTGTTACGCTTGGTCCGGGTAGGAACGAGCGTAGGCTCAAAGAACTAGAACGTGGGGTCAAAGGTTCGAGGTGACAATGGGATACTTGCCCAATAGGGTCAAGGGTTCTGCCTGCTAGGACGTATAGCAGGTGGTTCGAGTGTAAGTCTGCCTACCGAAGAGGTAGCAGCGAGTTACGATGAGGAGAGCGAAGGGGAACGAGGTAGATTGAGCAGAACTAAGCTGAGGTACAAGGGACGAAGTACCTAGGTTTATATACTGCGCAATGGAAAGCCATAGAAGGTTGTGGAACAACTATGACTAAGCGAAGAAAGTTCGAAAAGAACAAAAAGGTAGAGATAACAAGATAAGGGTGTGCGACGAACATGTTGCATGTTCTAGAGCACTCTATCGAAGTGAAGACATCGGGTAAGGCCGACGATAGTAAGCAACAATGAGTAAGAAAGAAATAGGGGCGAATCGTAACATTACCCCCGGAGTACATTCGAAATCGCAATGAGAAACAAAAGGTAAAGAAACGAACTAGAGGTCCATGCAGCGATCACCACCTGGGGAACCTGTCATGTTGGCAACGGCAGAAGCATCGTAATCGGGGTATCCCCACTCTTCGTCGACGTCAAGGGAACCTTCAGTGGGCATGCCGGAAAGGCGACGGAGTTCCGCATTGGAACGAGGGAGGCGTTGACGATGACGACGACCTGAGGGAGGGGGAATGGGGAGGGGGGTGTGAGGAACTGGAGGGGAGGAGAGACGTTGCGCGAGGGGGTGAGTGGAAGCAGAGGAAGCACGAGATCCTCGTGATCGGCGAGAGGACTGAGACGAGGAGGATGAGGAGGGGACGAGGGGAGCAGGAGATCGACGACGGAGGAGGGGGCATTGATATGCTGAATGGCCGGGGGCGTGTCGGTTGCAATGTCGACAACGATAGTAGACGCAGTTAGCCCGGATGTGAGAAAGGCGATGGCAATGGAAACATGCACGGTTGTAAAGGGGGTGGGTCTCCAGTAGGGGGCGATTCCTTTCGCCTTCCCAAGCTACCTCTGTTCGCTCAATGGAAGCCAACTCCTCGAGGGTCAGAGGGGCACCAGAGGCCTCGGGGGATTGCTCGTCAGTGTTAGATCTCGTATTTAAATGTTCCACGTAGCGCTGAATGTCTGAGGTCAAGTCATCCATTTCCAGTTGATGCATGGCCGACATGACGAGTTCGCGAAGGGTATGATGGGTCTCGGTGATACGGAAGGCGTGGTGCATGCAGGCGGTGTCGTCAGCGATGAGGTCGGCATGGGAGCGGAGGTGGGAAAGTTCAATGTACATACAAAAAAGAGAATAAAGGGGGGAGGAAGGATCTAAGTGGTTTCGGAGAGCGGTACGAAGGTTAGAGTTATCAAGGAATGTAAGCATACGTCCCTGTTGAATAGAAGAGAAAGGGTCGCAGCGGAGACGAGAGGCAAAACGAGGAGGGTTGACAACGGGTTCGGTAGTGATGGGGGAGGGAGGCCATGGGCCGTCCCAGGCATGGTCCAAGGTTTCAAGGCGAGGGAGTTCGGGGGGTGGGTTCCAGCCTGCATCAGCTTCGATGGAGGAGGAGCGGCTAGCGGCGACGTTGGTCATGGTGGCGAGATGATGGTGGGTGAGAGGATGAAGGAAAAACGGAGGGATGGAGCTTCTTATAGTCTGCAAGAATCTCCTTGGCGTGTTTGAACTCCGATTCCGGAAGCCAAGAGTCTTCTTTGGCCGAGTATCCTTTCCATCGGATCAAGAAGCATCGGTTGTTCAGAGTTCCTTTGTGTCGGATCACCTTTTCCATCTCGTATTCTTCTTCTCCGTTAATGAGGTCAGGTGGTGGAGAAGGGAAGTTCGGGCCGTGTACGTCGTTTTCGCGATAGGGTGATAAGAGAGAAGCGTGGAATGTGTTGTGAATTTTCCAGGTACGGGGAAGGCGGAGTTTGTAAACGAGTGGAGATAGCACCTGGACAATGGTAAAGGGTCCTTCCCGCTTGGGGGCGAACTTCGGGTGGGAGATAAGGCGTTTCAGGT
>JBBPMV010000206.1:0-23476 GCA_038090495.1 Heimioporus retisporus | reverse complement strand
GAGGACGGACAGCGCGATTGGCAATACCATGGCGCATGTGATATGTGAATCACATGCGCCCGTAGAATACATATAAGGCGGGCTGTCGCTAAGACAGCCCGCATAATACTTTTGTACTTTCCGTATCGCAGTGAATTGAATACCGATTCACGTTATTGCGCGATCTAAGTACTAACAGGTATTAACAACCTTACAAGGAGGTTCGGCCCAGCCCATTGACATTGGATTGGAAGAGAGGTAAGACATCTCAAGCTTATCCCCCTACTTTTTCAGCATCCACACTTTACATTAGACTTCACTAAACGCTGCGTTCCCATTCTCGAACGAACCGGTGATTCTGCCCTCGCTTCCAATGATTACGAGACGGCCAGTATACACTACACACTCGTGATAACTCTCAGCGAAGTCCACTCGAAGGAAAGACTCGAGAAGTGGATCAATGCAAAGTTGAGGAGCAATAACTCTTGGAAAGAAGTGATGAGAGCTTCAATTGAGGTATGATTTGTTCCATACCACTATTACATCATGATGACCTCATTCAAGTTTAACCTTTCGAGAATCACGATGTACAAAGCCGCCTGCGAAGTGCTCGTGGAATCTGGGCGTCTAACAGAAGCCACTGATTGCGTCGATACCTTGGTGAATGATCCCGAGTGGATGACGAGCCCAGACGACAACTGGACGCTTGGTGAATTCTGTTCCCCTTGCGCAATTTATACACTGGGATGATGATATCTCTTTATCAGTTTTCAGACGCGCTTATGGGGATGCTGCCGTGAAGCTTCAGCGCGATATCGCGATCTTAATCGAACGGAGCAAAGCTCGAGCAGCCAGAAAAAACTGGGAAGAAGCTCTGCAGGATGCGGAAGAGGTGTGTATCGTGTGCTTGCCCGGAATGCTATTCTTAGTCGTTACACAGGCATTAAAATTGGACCCTTCCTCTCCTTCTGGATATGAGGCGAAACGTGACGTACTTCATCTTGCAAAGCGATACGATGAAGCAATCACCGTCTTTGAGGAAATGCTGTCCATGATCGAAAGTTCTACTGATCCTAAGATTAATGGTAGGCGTCTCTGTTTGAGCTTAGCATCCATGAATGACGGTCTTGTAGGGCTGCGCAAAAACTATGCGACGCCGTCTGAAACAAAGGCGGTCATCGAAAATGCTGCTGACGAGATTCAACAGTCCTCCCCAATCATTCTCATCGATACCGTCTCCGGATATCTCTGTGACAAACTGGTGCGCAAGCACATTTTCACAGAGGACCAGGAGTGCAAGAGACTCATTTCTTCCGCGAGGCTGGATAGGGAACAAATCAGAAAAGTCGCTGGAAACTTTTTCGGATATGTCATGTTCTCCCACAATTGGCAGGAGGGTGAGCCAATGTTTTCGGACGTCATTAACGCTGGATCTGTGTGGAAGCTCCCAAATACACCCGGGAATGAGAAATTGCTGACATTCTGCGGGAAGGTGCACGACCTCAGTTGTAGATGGGCATGGTCGGACAGCTGCTGCATCGACAAGTCCATCAATAGCATCCTCGACGAATCCCTCAGGTCCATGTACAGGTGGTACGCGAATTCGGTAGCAACGATTGTTTTTCTCGATGACGTGAGACACCCAACGAAGATCGGAGACCTCACCATGAGTAGGTGGATGAAGCGTGCGTGGAAACTGCAAGAGCTACTCGCACCAAAAGTCATCCTTTTCTTCGACTCTTCGTGGGAACTGTACCTTGGTGACATTCGCGCCAACCACAAGAATTCACCAGAGATTATACAAGAACTCGCAGATGCCATCAAGGTCCCCCATAGAACCGTCACCTCATTCCAGTCGGATGATCTCTCGGTTCGCGAGAAGCTTTGTTTGGCTTCGAAGCGCTGGGCAGCACGTGAAGAGGACATTGCATATTCGCTTATTGATATATTCAAGAGTGATATCAAGCCGCATTACGGCGACGGAGTGCATACTGCCCTCGGTCACCTCTTGGAGGAGATTGTAAACCGTCTTGGCGAAGTCACCGTGTTCGATTGGGTCGGAAAGTCGTCGCCATACCACAGCTGCCTCCCTGACTCTCTCCTCCCTTATAGTGAACCCCCCCACCGCCCCCCACCAATTGAAGGAGAGACCATGGAAGCGTCCGTGGCACAGCTCAGGACTGTGCTACCCCGCGACGAAGTCGCAAGATTCCTCGCCTCCGTCAGTCGTCTACCGCACGCAAGTTTTTTTCACCGTCGTCTCTTCCTTCCATGTGTCATCTTCCAAGTCATGTCACTGCAAGTAGTTGAGCCAGGCCACAACTCTCCGACGGTATACACCGCCCAGGTCTCCGAGGTCGATAGAGAAGTAGAGTTTCGGACCGTGAATATGCTACCGTTGCACGAGCCATGGAGACTACTCTTCATACACCCGTGGATTCATCACCTCGAGGATCCATCCGGTCCCTCCCTAACGTTCTCTGCACATGCCCTCTCCGTGCATCCCGTCGATGATCAGACCTATACCCGGGGATTGCAGATGATCGCCCGTCTCGAACGTCCTTTCAATGCGCTCTTGCTCCAAGAACACTCGCGTCGGCAGTACAAGAGGGTCGCCGCGGAGGCCAAGATCATCGTCAATCCCAAAATCGGCTCGCTCAACCAGGTCCATGTGGACACGCTGACAGTCGTCAACGAAGAGAGGCAAAACACCTAAGGAGGAGGTCAGAAGATGGAGATTTACTTACGGTGTCGACGGGAGGTCGGATCCACCAATATACGAGCATCTTGTCTGCATGCTGTTTTTTTTCTTTCTAATAATCGACCGACCTGCGGTTCCTGTGTGGCAGTGGTGACGAATCCCACCTTGATCGTATGCAATCAGGTACAAGTTGATCATCGTGCCTAGTAATTAAATAGTGAGCTAATTTATGTGGCGAGCAGCACCCTCTTGCTGTAAGCTCAGAGACTCAGTAAAATATTTCCACGTTCTGCTGCAAGCTCAAACACTCCTTTCCCAAGACTAGAATTGCAGTAATGTCAGTGTTTTCATCTAGGCTAAATGACATGATTCCATATTCGCAAGGATCAATTTATTTTCAATTAAGTTGTTAGGTGCATTCGTGTTAACAAGTGGGCTGTCTGTCAGATTCGCCAACTAGAGATCTACATGAGCTTGTAGGAATGACCGAAAAATTTTAGGGGAAGAAAAATTGATCAGCATGTACAGTACGAAATCTGATCTTGGTGATGGCCATGAGGGATATGGTCGTCGAAGATGCTCCTCCCGCAGTTCGCGGAGCAGCTCCCAATGTGACCGATAATGCTGAGCATCTGTTCCAAGGGACTGCAGCGCTTCAAGGACAGCTCTGAAATCCAAGGGATCGACGTAAGCAAGGTGCTTGAAGCCAAAAGAAAGGATATAGGATAGTGTCGGAAAGTATTGTAGCGGTGCAACCCGGCTGCGAGAGGGTTCCTGCTTTAAAAAGACAGAGATATAGCGCATGCAGGTATGTACCACCTCTGCATGGGCCTCGTGTGTGACGATATGATACGTCGGCAATACAGTACGTTTCGTAAGGTATTCCTGTAGAACGTAAGGGGATCTTACGAATGCAGGAAAATATGACAACATACTTTCACATTGTCATGCGAAAATGCGAGAATACCCGTTTCCTTGTCATACGACACCAGGCCTGACAGAGCATCCAATAACGAGTGTTCCAGTAATTGTGTATCCTCGATCTCATCATCGATGGAGACCCCATGGACAATCTGAATGAGCTGGAGGGGTTCTAATGCTACAGCGAGCCAAACTAGCACACGTCGCGCCAACTTTCCTACTAGGCTTCGCTCGTCAATCGCTTCTAAAAGCCTTTCATAGGCTGCTTCTGGTCCAGTGGGAAGGTTGTCCAATACTTCCAGAAATTCCTGGCCTGACCCACATTGTTTCAGTATGTCCAGCTGACACTGTACCCAACGGAACCTAGGAGGCAACAACGCTGAGTAGCTGCCCGACCCTATAAAATGGTGCCTTGCCTGCTGTCTGCTTTTTCGTTCAACTTTATGCGCATCACTTCCTTCACATCTTGATCAGCAGATTTCAATTGCTCGTGGGAGGCCATTTCTCGTTCGATATGCAGCGTTATATCCTTTGAAATATCTTCTGCGATGTGCTCTAAGGAGAGCAACCCAGATTCTCCAAATCGATCCAAAATGAATGGAGATGGTCGGCTCGTCACCAATATCCGAACATCCCCTTCTTTCAGCTCGAGAAGAACGCGTACGAGCACCTCCAATTCAGCACATTCATCGAGGGCATCGATGACTATAAGAGGGTTGTTAGGCAAGCGACCCGCAGCCCATTTCATCAGGTCGCAAAGTTTGTGGAGGTCGTGCAGTGACAGTGTGCCATCGTTCTTCTGTTGTAGTATCTCATCCAGAAGGTCTCCAGCATCGATATCAAGTCTATCCATATGATGGAATAGCTGGCAGAGCAGCGAGCGCATCATAATCGCAGGGCTCGTGGACCGCTCGTCTCGGAAATCGAAGTAGAAGAATAACAGTACTTGTCCCTTTAGCGCCTTCTGGAGGTGCTCGATCATGGATGCACTACATGAATCAACGCCGGGATCGTCTTGAGTAACAAAGCGACTTACACCATCACCGACTTTCCGCACCCAGCTAAGATCCATTCCATTAATCACGGCAACTGTCAAAGGACCGGGCGCTGTACCTTTGCCATCCAACCATAAAAATCGATTCGTGGTCGTTCTCCAGTTTTCGAATTGCTTCACGTTGGGTAGCCACATGCACGTGCCTTCTTGACGCAGTTGCAGTGTGCGATTGTGCTTCTCTACGCAATCTAGCGGTGCAAGCCATCGTGAAACCCTGCCCAGGCTTCGTTCTATCGACATTGTACTGTTAGCGTATCCTGGCGTCTGACCAGAGGTATATTCTCACCATATCTATGTTCGTTTACCAACGTTGTGGTATAGTGAGCTGACGTTCAGAAGACGTTATCATGATATTCTAATACGCACGCGGTATTTGCCGGAATTTCCGAAGGATTGTGTTGCGCATCTTCCACAGTTACAGGAGCGTTCCTGTGGCCGCTGAGGAGCAGGGTCAAACACATATTCATATGAGTACTCATGACTGCTGAGAAGCTCACCGGACATCGGGTATCAACAAGAAATAGAAAAGACCGACATGTCTGTCAAAGAACTCCATGAATTCAACGAGGTTGTCTCCGACAGGCGGAGCATGGTCCGAAGACCCGAGTATGTCTTCCATCTGTTTCAATTTGCTCAAGCACAGCGGCGGATCTCCGCTGAACAACCGATTGATTACTCGGTCATCCAGAGAATTGTTGGCGAGCGATGCATTGGAGAAGGCTTCAAGAACGTTGTTGGCGGATACATGAATTGTTTCCAATTGGTGGTCAAGTCTAGCAAAAAAGTTGATCGAGCTGTTTGCATATGCTGACAGAGAGTGACGAATTCTTTGAGATATGGATACGATCTCGTCAAAGATTTGCTTGCAGTATGCCACCAGAGACGTCGGCATGCTGTGCGTTCCGTTAATTTGAGGTGAGGGTGACGACCACCGTGACACCAAGTCTATGAGGGGTGGTGATGACGGTGATTTGCTCAGGAATTCTCGAACAGAAGCGACTACCGCTTCTGCGTCAGGCCGTTTCTGTGCTGCTGAGCCGCACCACCAAACAAGACTCCAACAAGAATCATGGGGTATCTGGGACTCGGAGTCTGATTGAGCATGGTTATGGTCCCTTTTCAAGCGAAGGACCTGTGCATCCTGCCGGACTTCCGACCATGGCAGTTTTCCTGACAACACCTGCAAGACCATCAGAACAGGTGGCCCCGGCATTTAGTCACAACAAACATGCCTCGAGAGTGACACAGCCAAAAGAGTATATACCGCTCTTGGTGGTCGGGCTAGGTGTCACTTCGATTTCGAGTTGCTCTGGAGCGATACAGCGCAGAGCCCCCGGACTGGAGGTGAATCTCTGGAGATAGGCAAATGTTTCAGGTGTATTTCCTACCAATGATGTGTATCCAAAATCGGTCAATCGTGCAGTGAAATGCTCGTCGAGGAGTACGTTTCTCTGTTTGCGGTTAATCAAGCGAACTAACAAGTGATCCTATGTTAACCTACACTGTTCAGGACCCCGTGGGCGATGGAAAAAGAATGCACTATTGCGCGTTATCATTAAGCCCATGATAGATGGTAGCAATGACATACAGTACTGTAAACCGCTTGCAATATCGAGTAACTATCATGTCGGGTTAGAAGACGTAGAAGCGAATGTCTTGGGGTTGGGGAAACACACCAACTGAAGTCGATGCCTTTCTTCCAACCCGTTATCATACATCTTCAAGAAATGATGCAGAGTGCCATTTGGCACCCATAATAACACCAATGAAAGAGCATCGTGCTGCCCGAACCCTCTCGCAATGCCCAGAAAGGGAACGACATTGTTGTGGTTGAATTTCCTCCACGTGTCAAGTGTTCGAAAGAGCATCTATAACACAATGTGTGCGAATAACACTCTCGATGAAATTAGATGCATTACCTCGACATGACCATCTCTTCCATCTTGATGCCGGCGCGGTATAAATCGAAATGCCTTTACTGCAACCTGAATGGAATAGTGAGCTACGCAGGGTGTTAAACATACGAATGATCGAACCTCTTTTCGTGAACCGCCAGTTTCATACGAACGTTTATACACATATGCCAGGCTTCCAGCGGCAACAAGCCCATCATCTATCTTGTCGATGTAGGGTGTGAGGTCCAACAGGCGAGGAGGTCCTGAAATTGTGGCTAGGATCCCTTCGTGACGTTGTTGAAAATCTGAGGGAAGACACTCAGGTCTAAAGAGACGTCAGGTCATTTGTTTAAACAGCGACTTACCACGTTTCCACTCATCGTGGACATCAATATCCACTGTTAATTGACTTTCCATCTGAAGGTAATATACGACCGCTTCCGTGTCATGGCCCTTTGCCTCTAGAACGTCACAAATAATACGGCAGATATCAGAACGAGTGACGTTGAGCTGAACAAAAACCACCATCAACATCAATGCTTTGTATTATTATCATGAAGATACCTCGGCAGCAGCAACCGACACTTTGTCCATGTCAGGGTTCGTAAGCACCCCGCCCATCTTGATGCGTCTTAGAAAAGATGAATTGTTATTATTAGTGGCTATGCTCGTCTGGGGATGGTGCTCGTTCGAAACAAGGCGTAAAGCCTCCTTTCGGACATTCATAACAAAGTCCCTGAGGCATCCACTTGTCTCAATGCGTCTTAAAAGAGTCGCATTGTGGAGATGAGAGACTATGGTTACCCGATCATGGTGTCCCTCTGGAATGAGGCGTAATGCTTCACTGAGAAGTGTAATCGACTTCTCAAGGTCACCGAGGTTCGTACAACGCACACAGCGAAGCCAGAATGCAACACCCAGCTTGTACTGAATATGGGACCTGTCAGAATAACCATACGAAGGTTCGTAGGCGCCACGATTCAAGTCCTCCAGGAGTCCATCAATCTGTTCCAGATTCTTGGACTTTAGGTGATGGTAGAATCTACAAGTGCGCAAGATCGCTTCCGCAGTTTGATGATTTCGACTACTATCATGGTGAATTTCTGCGAGGAGGGGCCTGATTCGGGCAACAATGGATTCATCATATCCCCTCCCATAACGTAACAAGAGCACCTGAGACAGCAGTAATAAAGTTGCCGGGCGATCAGGGTGGTTTGGATCCTGTAACTGGAGTGCTTCCTCGAGAAGTTCAGCAGGTTGGTGGAGCTCGGAATGTATACCAAGAGCCTGGAATAGGATGAACAATGCCGCAGCAAGGTTGAAGCATGCAATGGCACAATGAGCCTTGTCTGATTCACAGTGGTCCAGAGCGCGTCGGAAAAATTCAAGAGCACTCTGGAGGTGCTCTTCCTTAGAACCATCATGATGATAAGTGTAGAGGGCCGCGAGCCCATGATTTGTGTTTTGCACAAAGACTGACTTTTCCTATCAACAAAACGTTAGGTCAGCGTAGGAACGATACATTCACATGTGACTTCACTTCAAGACCGTGATTCGAACGGGTTTCTAAGCGTGAGAAGTGTCGTCCAATGGTGATAAGAAGTGAGGCCTTCCCAAGAGAGAATTCGATTGCTTGTTGATTTGAGCTTAGAAGTACCAGCACTTTGGAATGTCGCTTACCATGAGTGTCGCCAGACATAGTGCCAGCACCAATTGTCAGTTGCGTAGAAATTGCATGGGTCCCTAGCATTGAACCGAGCTGGAACACGCCACAAATTGTGAAGTGAACAGGCAGATCGGAAGGGCTTGGAAGTATTAGTACAAGTTAATACAAAGTAATGACGATGCACCTACAGGGTAATCTCATCGGCCCACTCAATGACACTCGCGTGCGGTTTATTCGCGGTTCTCCTCGTTGTACACCCAAAGTGAATGAGAATACAAACACCAGCATAGATGCGATCAATCTCCAAGTTCTCCAATCGCATATCTATCAGCCATTAGATTGCCTTGGTGGAGGTTATGTAGGGTAAAATTAGACGCACTCATAATGGCCGGGAATGGTCCATCGCTGGATGATGGATGGGAGAAGCCCCAAGTTTTACGGGTCTGCTCAGGCTTGTCATTTCTTTCCTCACTACAAACCCAACTTGGTCAATGAACCAAATTATCAATGCCAGAAAACTCACAAACCGCTTCGAAAATAGACAACATCTGAGAAAAGTTAACAAGGAATATTATGTATATATCGAACTTACGATGTTCAGCGTCAAAGTCCTGACATACGTGTTGGTTCACAAAGACTCGGACCTGATCTTCTTGCAAAACCTCTTCCGCTGACAACCCCTGAAAATATTGAGTCACAGGACAAACGAGAAAGTACAACGCACCTTTTCAATCATTTTAATCCAGTCGTTATCGTGTGTCACGGCAATAAGGGCCCCAGGAGTCTGATCGAACATTCAATGTGGTATGTGCCCTGACAATTATCGTACGAACCTTTTCAAACATGATACGATTGATTACGTCCGAAGGGTGGGATGGCTGAACGATCGATCGGTGTTTTCACAACTAATTCATTCAGGAAGCACTGGCACGTACCTGAGATGAATTACTCGCTCTGGTTGGAATATCCTTGATGGCTACAAGGAGCACGCGTTGGTGTCAAGTCCTTGCAGGACGAGAAGGTGATGCACCTGTTCGAGATAGCCACCGTCGAAAACTTAGAGCTGCCCTCAATGTCGCAAGGAGATGGCTAATCCATCGTTCGGCCCTCTCCGCACGCTCAACTACCAGAAGCCAATCCCATCTTACTGTCATTTTGAAACCTTTGATGAAGACGGTTTGGTTCAATAAGTGATTATTATTCGGGCCATGCCGGCAATCCACATTGATTTGATACTTCCAATCATGGAGGTTCATGACGGTCCCACTAGTCTCGTCAATTCGTTGATGGACGAGGATATCTTTACCAGACGATCCGCTATAGAATGTTCCCAGTGTCCAAGCCTTTGACCTATACACTCCGGTGACCAAGTAGAGGGAAGTTTGATTAGCAAATCGGCACCATTGAAGGGCCCATCTTAAGGCATACTCGCGAAGTGCCTCCAACTCTTTGTCCTTGAGCTCGTTCAGGAAAGCACCATCAGGTAGTATGAGTATGGCACCGTCGCCCGAAGTGGTGGTGAAAACATAGTCCGCGCTCAGAATACCAAGTAAGACTTGTGAAGCGTCGATAGTGATCAAAGGTACCTGTTATCCCGTATATTGCGCTCGACGCCAGTCATAATCACTGTCTTGGACGGAAATGCCGGACGAGTGTCTGGCTGAGCGAATTGGGTAG
Source organism: Heimioporus retisporus (assembly GCA_038090495.1). NCBI lineage: Eukaryota > Fungi > Basidiomycota > Agaricomycetes > Boletales > Boletaceae > Heimioporus > Heimioporus retisporus. The sequence continues at coordinate 13,583 of JBBPMV010000206.1, read as the reverse complement.
GTGGATCTTCAGAAAAGTTCGGATTTCGACTCTTGAACTCTTCAGGGGGATAATTTATGTTGAAAAGCAGAACGAATTGACCATCGTCGTCAACGTGGCCGATATCCCCAACCTGGGAGCCTTCACTCTTGTTAGGCTCACCAGTCGGATAATATGGGGTATTGTAAAACGGCGTGGGATTGCGTAACGGATAACCAAAGTTCTGCCGGAGGTTCGAGGCGTATAGATGTTGGTGAGTTTTGTTCATCTGTGGTGGGGGTATTGAACGTGGTGTTTGATACCCACGACCGAGCCAAATAATGGGTCGCGCTAGAACGGGATAGAACAGGGCTGCCCACAGGAGCTCGTCGTCCAGTGCGACTACGAACTCGCCCGCCAGTTCACCAAACGCGTGCTCGCGAGGGAAGACGCGACGCCCCCAGAAAAAAACCAGGCCAAGGAGATCCTCGCCGTCGTCCTCCTCGAGATCGGGACTCGATGGTGCAAAACAAGTACGTTCCTTTCCTTTCATTACTGACATCCATTCATCGTGCTAGATCTTCCTTACCCTCGTCCCCCCTCATCCCGATGCGCCGTCGCCCCTACCCCCATCCGCATATCTCTGCCTCGCTCAACTCACAGACAACGACCCTCATGCAGCCCCCGCTCACTTCCAATTTACAACCGATCTCCTCCACACCCAGCTCAAGGCGTAACGACCCCGTCCGCAAACGCCCCCGATGACGACGACGACGAGATCATTATAGATTACGGTCGGTCTTCGGGGCAACGCGCACTCCGGGCGCGTTCGGCTATCTATACGAGATAACTCAGTCGTTTGCGCTTCGGGCGAACGGACTCATATTTACCTATACGAGATAACTACATACATGATTAGATTAGATAGTCACTATCAAGATAACGGTTACTCACCTCAGTCGTTTGCGCTTCGGGCGAACGGACTGAGGTGACGGTCGAAAACGTCGAGCTTATATACGAAAAGGTGAACAATAAAGTGAAAAATGTCATATGGTACTCAGGCAATAAATGAACGGAACGGAACAAAGAGAAATGCAATGTATCGTATACCGCGCGGTCTCGCAGCGCCTCACCGTTCTCCATACTTCCGATGGCATCCGGGCGATCCGGTTGCATGCGGTCGGTGTGGCTGCGCGCGCGCTTGCCAAATCCAACAGATCAAGGACAACATCGTCCGCGCCCACCTCGGCATGATCGAAATCTGGATGGACTCCCAGTACGACCTATGGTACACAACCTTCCTTCCCCTCCCGCCCCTCCCGCACCTCACGCCGTCGGCAGCGTCGAACCCGCTGCCTCGCACAAGTGCAGCACCCACCTCTTCCACTCCCTCCAGCTCGACCCCAAACACCCCGAGACCTCCACACCCCCGCCTGCGTCCGTCCCCCCCAGGAAGGTTCCGACGAGGCGCGTGCCGTGCTCCGCACGTTCCCCCCGCCCCCGCCCACGATGCCCACGTCGAAGGGTGGTATATCGTTGGATGGACGTGGTGACTGCCGGTGGAGCAGAAGAAAGACGGCGACGAGGGACGCGTGTTGGAATGACAGGCCATAGCGAGGAATGCACGAGACCGTTTGGAGACGTGTCGGACGGTAGGTCTCTATGGCGTGTGGTATCATTTTGAACACTAAACATGTCGTAGCTGGAGATGTCCCAGGAGTACTTGGATAAACTGTTGCTCGAACACATCCAGGGGCTGATTGGAGCTCTGGATGCGCTTGGGGTCTAACCGTCCCTGGGGAAAGCTGATGGTGGTGTTCTAGCTCGTCAAGATACATACACCTTACCATTATTTTGGCCACCTCTCTTGTTGGTTTAATTCGCTTTAAGTGAATCGCTCAAATTCTCGATGAGGTGCTGTACCCCCACAACTTACTGCTTCACGCAGGGGTCACTTGACCTTCGCTTTGGAGGTACCCATCGATTCGTTCGACAAATGGTTAAGCAACGGATTTGCGAGCGACGCGAAAATCTTGCCCGTGAGGTGATAACAATGATCGTAGTTTACCTGACTCGTAATACGGCAACTGCTTTTCCTTAGATTTGCCAGTTAGTCTCCGCGATACGCAGCAACAGCTTCCTGACAGTCGAACTATTGATGTGATACGTCGACTCATCCGTCACAATCCAAGACCCAGGGCCTTTCACCCGATAGACGGTAACATCTGTGCCACATATCAAAAGCCCGATTAATTCGGTATCCACCTGTACCTGCTCCACCAAGACCTCCATGTACTCTTCCAACTGTGCCGCATATGGCCTAGACGACGGCTCTTCCTCTTCGCGGGCCTTCACCTCAACAACCAAAAGTGCTCTGTCGTGGCAAGTAAATTCGGTGACTTTCGCAACAATGAAATCGGGGATGAAGGTCTTCCCCTTACGCTTTACAGGAACACCCATGGAATTGATTGAAACGTTTGCAAGATCGGCGTCGAGTGTGATGGGTTCATCCTCGTCGGACACAACGGAGGACTCTGCTCGAACGGATGAAAAAGAGATGTCGAAGTCCTCGGCTAGCTGCCTGACTCTCGGCTGTGGCTTGACGAGGAATCGTTGTTCGTACGGGAAGTAGTGCGAGAACAAGGCGTTGTAGGGTCCGTACCAGGACGCCTCGAAGTGTGGCCCCAAGTTATCCGGCCCCGATTGAGCTATATTCGTAAATCGCTGGGTAAGCCACTCCTCAGGCTGCAGAGTAGGCAGAGGAAGTGCTTGTTTTGGAATTGACATGGTGGTAACAACGAACGATGCTGAATGAACGCAAAGAAAGCATGAGCGAATACTAGCAGAAGCACTGCTGGCTGTGAACATACTGATCGGTGGGGGGGAGGGGTTCAATCTTGGTGGTTATTCACTTTTCTCCAGGAACTTTAAATAAAGGAAGAGCTAAAGCGGGCGGAAGTATATCCGGGGCTCACTGACGGAAGAAAAATGTCAGATATTGATACCTTGTTTCACTGGTGCCAAATAGGCATTCAATGAGATTTGTCGACCGATGAACGGCCCGAATCAGCGCCGAGTATAGGTTCGTACACCAGGCACTTCGCATTGTTCTGAGGCTGGCGGTGATTCTGGCAAGTGGATGTGGTCAAAAGAACAATAGACTCGTGCTGAAGACACGGCATTGTGTGCGACGGTGTTATCTGCGGATGAGTCGCAATGTCATCTACGTAAGACCCACTCACCTAGACGAAGTCAGAAAAGAGGACAGAATCATGAAGCATGCCTTGCCGTAGATGCCAAGGAGACCACAACAACACCGCTTACGCGTGTAAAGCATTCAGAGCCCGATCCAGCGGACGATAAAGCCTGTCACAATGCGTGCGTACGCGTCGAGCCAGGATAACAGAACAATCGGTGCATGCTGAACGCTTTGCTGTAGATGTCACTGAAGACCACAACAATACACGAACTGAACGTGCCACGTCAAGATAATGGAGCGGTCACCGGGCGTGCAGTGCCGCTGTCACGGCATTGTCAAAGGAATGGCACGTGGCATATGTTCGGAATATTTAATGCTTAAGTAAAAGGGCCCATCGCGTCGCGCTCACCCGACTTTCTGTCTTAAACCATCGTACTTTACCCTCTGTAAGTCATTCGCTGTCGTGTGTTACCTTGGGGCTGACATGTCTGTACAAGTTCGCGATGGTTTATCTCGTTGGGGGATACCCCATGCCGTGGCAAGAAGCCAAGGCCTGGGCACTTCGCCATTGGCCGGACATGGATATATTCAGCGACCAACGGCTAGGCTACATCATCCACCGCTATCACAAAGACCGTGGTCGGCGCATGAGATGCATCCCGGTCTTCATCAACGGCGAAGACTGGCTCCTCATCTCGCTCTACTCCAAGGAAGACCGGCGTTTCACGCCACGCAATTTCAGGCGATTTCCTGAAAACGAGCTCGCGTTGAAATTTAAAGAGGAGCTGTTCAGTCATGAAGGAGACAAGGAGCTTGCTGAGAAGACGCAGTTCACGACGATCGCGGACCCGTTCAAAGACTGGCAGGAATGAAATATCACCGTCTCAAATTTGTGCTCGCACGCAAGCACGGCTGTACTTGTTTCGATTCTGCTTAGTGGACAGCGCGGTATACTAGAGTTCGGTGTCGTGAGCATTTATGCCTGTCGATATATCCATTCTGCGGCACTGTACTTTGTAATTTGTAAGCCATGATTCATTTTATTAAGAGCTTCCTTCATGATCTGACCTGGTATTTTCAATGAGGTTCGGATCTATCATGGTATCGTTCAGAGTTCTCATGTCTGTTGGTACCTCCAGTTCGGAATTCGGGTGGTAGTCCAATGCCTTGAGTTGATCTGGAACTTATCTGGATCATACAGTTATAGCGACATATGTCCATCCGTACTACAGCGTCTTCCATCATCAATTCATTCAGGTTTTCTTTCCCCGCATCTGTGGCTTCGCATCTGATTTGGTAGATCATAACTGGCTTGTGTGAATCCACCCATGTAACGGGACGCCCCCGTAACCTCTTTCCGTCCCCAAGGGGTGATGATTTTTAAAATGGCACGAATGTCTCATGTCGTGGCAAAAGTATTGACCTGATGATCTATGCATGACGTACAGATTGCTTGGGGTCAGGATCTATTTCCATAACTACCATCAACGTCCCGCGTGGCTTATCGTTTATATCGTCTGCTGTCACAATGAACTGGTCAGCAGGTGAGGAGCATCCCGGTGTTGGTTCATGGCGAAGACTCGCTCCTCGTCTCGTTGCACGCCAGATACGACCAGGTCTCGGCGCCACGCAAGTTTAAACGCAGTTTACGACGACCGCGGACCCGTTCAGAGAATAGCCCAATATGTAATCAGTAGTAATGGTGCTTTGCGCCGAGTCCCCGACTTGGAGCGGAGCGGGATGATTTTAGCTGTGAAAACCCTCCCCCCGCTTTATGGGAGTCGGGAATTTGTGAACCATGAGGTCCAGGTTAATCCTACCGATAAAGCCGCTGGGGACTAACTATCCAAGTACATTTTATCCTAGACATGTTTGCCATCAAAGGATATCAAGTTCTTCATGGCCCGACCAATTACATATTTTGTACATTATATGTGTCATCCCTGTCGTTTCGATGAGTACAAACAGTATTTTTATTTTTCTATGGAGATCTCTAGCACTTACCGTGAAAAGCCACTAGTAAAATTTGCCAGCCATTGAGTAGCAGCACGAATCGTAAACACGTAGAAACAGAATATGAAAAGACTGAGTGTAGTTCAGATAACAGCGCACATTAGCCCGATTCCACGCGACAGCGCGGTAACAAGATCACGACGTACCGATCGAGTTCGTCCATGGTCACTCCTCAAGTTCATCCTCATCCTCATCCCATCCATCGGTTGGCTGGCGTATGGCATTGAGAATGGAGGCGACCCAGAGACGATCGACCCCAGTGTACGAGTCATGGACAAGACGAAGTAGGGCATCCCAGTTGGGCTCAGACATGGCGACAAGGTCGTCAGGAAATTCGTGTGCCAGAAATCGAATCGTCTGAGGACTGCATCGTTGCTGTAATGCGTCGGATATGATCTCAGAGGCGGGGGGGACTGTGACGTTGCACGAAAGGAGATAGCCCGTGACTGACATGTATCCACGTTCCATGGCGGCTTGCAAGACCGTTCGCCCGTCCGAGCGACGGGCCATTGAATTGCAGCCAGCTTGGACGAAGGTTCTGACCAAATTTAAACACTGTGATTCGGCGTGCTCGCTGACTGCAAGATGAAGCACGGTACTCCCATCAGACATGGTGAATTGAACGTCAGCACCATTCCGAATCAGGAATTCGATCATATGTGGGGCCCAATGTTTCTTCACTGCAATCGATAGAATGTCTCGAGGCAATGGAACGTTAGACGAGAACAATATCTCCAGCACAGAAGCATATCCACGCCCGGCAGCGGTTTCAAGAACCGTTTCGCCCCTTGAGCTGCGGGTGAGGGGACTGCAGCCAGCATTGATGAACATCTTGACCAAATATAAACATGTCCGTTCGTCATACTCGGCAATGGCAAGATGAAGGACCGTATTTCCGTCGGACGTGGTCAAGTGTACATTGGCGCCTTTCTGAACGAGGCATTCAATCATCTTGGAAGCTGAACGAAGTTTCCCAAGGGAAATTGGCAGGATGTCTGGAGGTGACGGAGCTCCATATGAGAGTAAAAGTTGCACCGCCGAAATGTACTCGCGCTCGACAGCGGCTTCGAGAACTGTTTGGCCCATGGAATTGCGAATGTTCGAACAACAACCAGCTTCGATGAACTGCTGGATCAGGTGAGAGCATATAGATTCCGTATATTCGCAGACAGCGAGATGCAGCACCGTATTTCCGCTGGACGTGGTGGCATGCACGTTGGCACCTTTCCGAATGAGGGTTTCTACCATCTGTGAATCTGCCCAGCCATTTTTTACTACAGCTGGTAGTATGTCGGGAGGGAGTGGAACATTGTATGAGAGCAAAAGCTTGACTACCGAGATGAACCGACGCTCGACGGCAGCTTCAAGGACCGACTGGCCCCCGGAATTGCATTTGGAAGGTTGACAGCCGACACTAATGAACCTCTTGACCAAGTCTAAACACGTCCGTTCGTCATACTTGGTAATGGCGAGATGGAGTACGGTATCGCCGTTGGACGTGGTAGAGTGCACATTGGCGCCCTTCTGAACGAGACATTCAATCATCTCTGGAGCCGAACAAGGACCTCCAAGCGCGATTGACAGGATATCTGGAGGAAACGGCACACCGTACGAGCGCAAAAGTCGCACCACCGAAATGTAGTTACGATCAATGGCGGGTTCAAAAACTGTTTGGCCTAGGGAATTGCAATTGTTTGGGAAACAGCCCGCTTCAATGAAATGTCTGACCAGGTCAAAACATGTGGATTCGGCATATCGGCGGACAGCGAGATGCAGTACAGTGTTCCCCCTGGATGAGGTAGCACGAACGTTAGCACCTTTCCGGATAAGGCGTTCTATCACCTGGGGAGCCCAACTGCGCTCTAAAGCGATTGGTAGGATGTCGGAAGGAAGTGTGACATCGTATGAGAGTAAAAATTGGACCACTGAGGCGAATCCACGCTCAATGGCAGCTTCAAGGACTGTCTGGCCCCTAGAATTGCAACTGAGGGGATTACAGCCAGCATCTACGAACCTCTTGAGTAGGTCCAAACACGTCAATTCTGTAAACCTGATGGTGGCGAGGTGAAGTACGGTATCTCCGTTGGACGCAGTGGAGTGCACACTCGCTCCTTTACGAACAAGCAATTTAATCATCTCAGGAGCTGAACCAAATTTTCCCAATGCAATCGGCAGGATGTCGGGAGGGCACGGAACATGGTATGAAAGCAAAAGTTGTACTATTGGTATGCATCCACGCTGGACGGCCAATTCGAAAACTGTCTGATCCCTAGAATTGCGGGCGACAGGATCGCAGCCAATATCGGTGAACAGCTTGACCAACTGCAAACATGTCGATTCAGGATAACCTAAGATGGCAAGATGGAGTACAGAATCTCCACTGGACATGACAGAGTGCACATCACCACCCTTCTGAATCAGGCTTTCTATCGTCTTCAAGGTCCAACGTCCCTTCAATGCGATAGTTAGGGGTAGTCGAGGAGGGAGCGGGACCTTGAACGAGAGTAAAAGCCGGACCACGGAAGCGTACTCGCGCTTGACAGCAGCTTCAAGAACTGTCTGGCCGCTGGAATTGCTGGAGATGGGATTACAGCCAGCATGAATAAACCTCTCCACCAAGTCTAGAGATGTTGGCTCATCATACTTGACGATGGCAAGATGAAGCACAGTGTCCCCATCGGTCGTGGTGAGGCGCACATCAGCACCCTTTTGGATGAGTGAAAGTATTGTCTTTGGAGCCGATTGTCTCCCCAGTGCGATTGGTAAGATGTCGAAAGGTAATGGGACATTGTGTGAGAGCATAAACTTCGTAACCAATGCGGATCTGAGTTTGATGGCAAGTTCAAAAGCTGTTTGGCCCCTGGAGTTGCAGGTGAACGAATCAAAGCCAGCTTCCACGAAGAGCTCCATCAACTCCACGCATGTTGATTCAGAGTACCCAGCGATGGCAAGATGAAATATAGTATCCCCATCCGACGTAGTCGCATGCATATTAGCACCCCCACGAATCAGATATTTTATCATCTTCAGGGTAGAGCGAATTTGCAGTGCAACAGGTAGGATGTTTGAAGGTAGTGGGACACCACATGAGAGCAAAGACTCGACAACCGGACAGGATCCAGCTGTGACAGCAACTTCAAAGACTGTCTGGCCAGTGGAATTACATACGAGGGGATTGAAGTCGACCTCCATAAAGACTTTTATCAGTTCCAGGCACATCGATTGAGTACACCTGGTGACAACCACATGAAGTATGCTGTCCCCATCAGATGTAGTAGTATGCATATTGGCACCTTTCCGAACCAGGTATTGTACCATCTGGAGAGTCCACTGTTCCTGTATCGCAACCAGCAGGATGTTGGAAGGGAATGGGAATTTGAATGATAGTAGGAGTTCTATGACTGAAAAATGCTCGCGCTTAAGAGCAACTTCAAAGACTGTTCGACCCTCCAAATTCCGCATGTAAGGACTGCATCCAGCATCAATAAGCAACTTTACCAGCTGCAGCCTGCGCAGCTCCAAGGGACATATTGCGGCAAAGTGAAGTGCAGAATCTTTACTTCCATCTGAGACGGCATTTACATCCACTCCCCTGCAAAGTAGGAATTGTACCACGGAAACGGTTTCCGGAGTATCTCCAGTTGATGCTATCAAGAGGAATCGAGCAGGGGGCGGTTGGTCTTGGGGAAGTAGAAACTCGAGCATTGAGATGTGTGCAGCATGTATAGCTTGTTCAACGAGCTCCGACCCAAAATGACTGTCTGCAGAAAGATCCACACCAATCCGGCGAAGGGTACGTGCCAATACAACACGGTCTTCGTCCGCTCTCTTGCTGTCTCCCGCGTTTGGCCGCGCGCTATTAAATATGCCCCTGTATAGCTTTTCGTCACCAATGTTGTGCGCCCAGTCCAAAAATTCATCGGTTTGCATGAGCCTGGCAAGCACCGGAATGCTACACCATGGGATGCAAACAGCCGCCGAGAGTATCTCTGGTGTAACCTTGCATCCTCTTTGCAAGAGTCCGTCGACAAGTACATCATCACCAAAGTCAATGGCAAGGTCGAGTGGCAAAGCCTGGTGAGTGTCATCAACGAGTCCGTGTGCGGATGCGTCAGCACCACATTCCAGGAGCGCCATTGCGTGCTGCGACTTGCGAAGGTCCGCGGCATACACAAGCGGGTTTGTCCCCACTCTTGCCTTAAGAGGGCCAACCCTAAAAAGGTATGAAAGAAGGAACTCGGGAGGGGAGTAAGCGATCAAGATGTAGGGCACAAAGTCATGTCTCGACGATGGCCATGGTGGATATGGCCAGCGAAACTGTTCTTCCCGTAGTTCGCAGAGTAGCCCCCAATGCGACGGATAATGGCGAACATCTAATCCAAGGGATGTCAATGCTTCGAGGACAACCGTAGACTGTGGTTCGACATGAGCAAGGTGGTTGAAACCGGAAGAAAGAATATAAGAGAGGGTCGGGAAGAGTTGTAATGGGGCAACACGACCGCGGGAGGGCTCTTGTTTCAAAAATAAAGAGAGGTAGCGCATGCAGATCCCTGCAACCTCGGCATGGGCATCTTGCAAGACAATATGATACATTGGCAGTGCCGTACTCCCCATCAGATATTCCTATAATATGGCCAATCAGGGCATTCCAAACGCAAGCGATACGGTGACATACCTTTACGCTAAAATGAGAAAATGCGAGAACATCTGTCTCTTTACAATGTATTACAAGGCTCGATAGCGCATGGATCAATTCATGCCCTACGGAATCCGTCTCGAGCATAATCTCGTGACCGATTGAGACTCCTTGGATGATCTGAGAAAGCCGTAAAGGCTCCAATGCCACGGCAAGCCATGCCAGTGCACGTCGCGCCATCCTTCCCCCAGATCTCCGTTCATCAATCGCACCCAGAATTCTCTCATATGTTGTTTCTAGTTCATTCGGGAGGCTGTCCAATGCTTCCCGCAGCTCCCGTTTGGACCCGCATCGTTTCAGCGTATCCAGCTGACATTGTATCCACCGAAACCTGGAGATCGATGAGTTGTTGAGTTACCCACAACATGACACCTCACCTGCCCTCCGCTTTCATCGTCAACTTTGTGCGTATCTGTTCCTTCATGTCTGAATTGGCTGACCTCAGCCGCTCGTGTGAATCTACCTCTCGCCAGATGTGTAATGCGATATCCCCCGCAACCTCTTTCTCCAAAGTCTCCAAAGAAAGTGATTGAAGCCCTTCAAAATGATCCATAATGAACTGATCTGGTCGGCTTGTGACCAATAGCCGGACATCCCCCAGTTTAAGCTTGGCCAATATGCGTAGGAGTGCCTCTATATCGGCACTCTCGTCTAGCGCATCGATCACGATAAGAGGGTCATAAAGCAAGCAACTCGCGGCACGCCATATCAGCTCGCAGAGTTCATCGAGATTGTCTAGTGATAAGGTCCCCTCGCTCTTTTGCTGGAGTATTTTGCTCGGAACATCACCGGGATCAACACCAAGATCGCCAATGTGACAGAGCAACTGGGAGAGCAAGGACCGCATCATCACCGTTGGACTTGTCGATCGCCCGTCTCGAAAATCGTGGTAGAAAAACAGCACCACTTCTTCCTTTCGTAGCGTTTGTTTCAGGTGCTCAATCGTGGAAGCGCTGCGGCAGTCAATACACTAGAATTGGTACGGTCAACAAATGGACTCACACCAACACCGACTTTCCGCAACCAGCTATACAACATCAGTCGCGATGGTAATTAGGTGTTGGGCACCGTACCTTTTCCATGTATCCATAAAAATCGAGGCGTGCTTGTCCTCCAGTTCTTGAATAAATTTGTTTCCGGAAGCCATGTGCACGTTCCCTCCTGACGCAGCTGGACTGTATAGCGATGCATCTCCGTACAATCTAGTGGAGCAAGCCATCGAGAGACCTCGTCCAGCATTTGTCCTGGAAATAAGGAATTGTCAGCAGGCCGCAGTAGGAAGGGGAGGCATGCTCAACATACTGAGGAAAATCTTATCCTTCGCGATCAATTCCTGATTGGTATTCGATAGTGGTACGTTCCCGCTGTGCTCATTTCCTGATGATGTATCGTTTTGCACTATTGCACTATGGAGGAGGCATTACACCTTTTCCATCTCGACATCTTGGTACTTACAGGCTACTCGTCCGCAAATGAGTATGTCTTGTGTCTTCTTCAGTGGGTAGAGCATTCGGCTGTTGTGACTGGCGAAGTAAATTCTCGTTGTTCCTGAGTGATTACGTCAATTAGTATTCCTTCGTACTACGTTCGAAATACTCACCAAACGTTAGGAGTTAGCAAGAAATAGAAAAGGCTACTACATCTCTCAAAGAACCCCATGACCACAGCAAGTTTGTTCTCCGATAGTATAAGACTTCGAGAAGTGGACGATACAGACCGAACATGGACCGAATCTTTTAGCATGTTGTCCATCTCCTTCAACTTGCCCAAGCACAAGGGTGGCTCCCCGCTGAATAGCCAGTTGATTATTCGTTCATCGAGAGAATCGCTTGTGAGAGACGCTTTGGAGAGGGCCAGGAGAATGGTGTCGGCGGATGTGCGAATCATTTCCATTTGGCAGCAAAGTCTATCGGCGGTGAGGTGGTTTTCATCATTCCCCCATGCTGATGCGAAGCGACGGATTCTTTGGGAAACCGTTACGATTTCTTCGAGTGTACGCTCACAGTGGGCCTCCAGACCCGCCGGCATAATGTTAGGAATGCTATGAGTTTGAGGGGATCTGAGAAAATCTGCGAGTCGCCGTTGCCTTCAACCGCGCTAGCCTGGTCACAACTTGGAAGCGCCGTGTGGTCTGATAAACACAGCCTGAGCCCTGACGCCCGCTAAAGACATGGTGCCTGGTTTACAAGGTTTGTAAATACATGTTGGTCAGGTAGTTACCTTGCTTGCAAGGTCTCTCACCTCCCATCGTCACTACTACTCAGTCCCTCAGGCCTCAGGTCTCTTCAAGACAATATCGACAAACAATACATAAAAAGAACGTTTCTCTCATGTACAGCATACTCGTGCTACTGTTGGCACTCCTGGCCCAGTGGCCCGTTTACATTGGTGCGTAGCGGAGCGCCGCTAGACGCTGCCCATCGCTTTTCCGTGTAGCCTTCGTATCTCGTCTTCGAATCCACCCGGACCTCGTCCCATCCCAGAACCGCCCGTAGCAAAACTATGCTCCCTGGCCCAGATCCAGCGTGCAAGATACACACCATCGCGCGACATGCGACTGGAAAGCCTACCTGCAGGCGCGAGCCAGTTTGGAATCTGGGCAAAAGCTGGCTGCCCAACATGCACACCGACAATGGCGAATGGCCGTACGGATCGAATTCAGTCAGTGGTCCAAGTCATACCGGGAATTGGCCCTGATATTTGCGTGTGTCCCACGGCTGCGATTGGTGTTGGGCTAGCTGATATCACACTAGCATAAACCTACAAACCGGTCGCACATGCTTCGGCCTTGCCCATGTTTACCCGTTTGCCAACCATCCCAAGAAGCGTGCTTGCTAGCTGCACCTCGCCTGTACATACAGATACGTTCGAAGCCCGAGACTCCTAGGTGCAGAAGAGCTGAGCAACGACGACCGAAGTGTTAAGACGGGTACCCACGCGTGCAGCCATGTCTTGTTGGACAGAGATGTTGGCAAGCGAGAAGCTGATGGAGAAAGTCGCATTGGGAGTGCAAGAGCGGTCGTTCGATCCAAGATGGGAACAGACCTTTCGTTACAATGTAAGCTGATCATACGGGAGAATTATACAAGTCAATAAATGATAATAAAAAAAACGATCATATCGTTCGAGTGACATGTCCAATGTCCACCCCGCCGTCACCCCACCGGTGATGTCCGTGAGCTTGCCGTTACGGACTGAGCACGCTCACTCCTCTTTATTGAATCTTTATGGGTGGCGGAAGACAGCCCCGCAACAATAGCATGGCAACGCAAGCAAGGTCTACGCCGACGTTCAGTCGGCACTTCACGAGTTAGGTACTACTGATGGTGATAGGCCCTATGACGTGTTACTTAATCTATTCAGTCAACTCCAGCACTCCTCAATAAGTCTCCCTTCACGTTCCATCCCCAAAACAAACGCCACCGCATCCTCCGCGGACATGTCCCCGCATTCTTCTGCCGCGTCTCTCACAGTCGCCCGTACAGCCGCGGGCATCTTGTTTGAAGACCTCCGTTCTTGTCAGCCTCGCCATTCGTCCTCGTACTGCCCAGTACTCACCCCGAAATGATTAGCATGCCGCGCTGTTTCCTCAGAAGCGTCCACACGGTGTCCTTGTCCAGCCGTAGGAGATCCTGCACGTACGTCCTCTTCGCGCCCTCAGGTCCATCGCGCGAGAACGCCACACGGTACGTGATTTTACCTGCGTTTGCGTAGTCC
>JBBPMV010000205.1:0-18090 GCA_038090495.1 Heimioporus retisporus | reverse complement strand
ACGACCGGTTTGTGCTCGCGCAGTCGTTCGATGAGCGCGTAGATGAGAAACATTGTCTTGCCTACCGGCTCGGCGGATCAGTATGATCGATCGGTGATGTACGACAGGTCGATCTTTTCTCACCAATGCCGGGTTGGCCGATGATGTACGCTCCTTGCTCATACGTGGCATCCGCCTGTAACGTCTGCAACACCTCGCGATACTCGCTCCGCACAAGGATTCTGTTGCGTCGGCCAACGGGATTCCCGAAGAGGTATTGCAAGGCGACGGAGTAGTCCTGCAAGTGGAGGTACTCGACATCACGCGATGTGTCATCCCTGTGATGTTTACGCTGAAAAGCGGAGGGGATATGCCAAGCTGTGTTGGCAAATATCTCCAACTTGTTCAAGATGGTCGCGGAGAGTTGTGGGTTTTCTGACATTCGATCGATCGGGGATGGGGAAAGGTTATGTCACGGCGTGGCTTATTTCGCCTAGCTTGAATCTGTGATACCATGTACACCGGATTAGGATAGCAGATCAACGAGGAATACGGTGTGCATATATACTAACTATATTGATAGCATCAGAACAAAAGCAAGAGGTGACACTGGGACACTCTAGGCATCTTCGTCAGACTCATTGTCATCCTCGTCCTCGGCGTGATCCATGCCTCCCTTGACAGGGATCACCAGCTGACCCGGTAAACGCTGAGAACAGAACGCACCAGAAAATTAGGACGACCAGAACAAGAGCTCACGCCCGACGCACCACGAACGCATATTTGCACACCAAAAATCCACCTGCATTGAGCCCCTTTTCTTGCCAGCACTGCCATCGTACATGTTCGAATGCCACGTTCGGTCGTCAGACTGCGTACGTACCTTTTTCACGACGTACAGACCGTCGTAGCGGTACCTGCGGCGGACCTGGCTTAACAATCATGTACAAGAAAGAAGAGGCGTGTTTACCCTGCGCTCGGGCCGTACTTGCTCTACAATTTGAAGCCTCTGATGACACGTATGGGTTTGCCTGTCTCTGAAGAGCACTTGCGGGAAAACCGACGTTGAGCACATGGAAGACCCGCATGCATCGAAATAAACACACCTTGAGCGCCTTGTTACAGTTGTGTTCAAACGACTGGTCAAAGCTTTGCTCGGCCGTCCGAAGCTGCAAAGTAAGGAATTGACATGTACCTGGTATGCAAGTGGTTCATGCAAATACGTTTTTTAGCGCCGCCTTCGTCCCTTTGAGATCTCTACCACCTGTCATAGTAAACGTTAGATGAGTGTGCGAGGCCTTGGTGATCACGACTTGCCTCAGGTTGCACCCGTGTACGTGCTGTTGGAAATCTGGTCTCGCGTTAGTTAATCCCTCGCTTACTTAAGCGTACGGTACAGTACATGTGTCGATAAACTTTGGTCCTTCACCCCGTCGCTCTTCGCCTCAGACATGCCGTCTCTAATACGTGCTTGCAGGGAAACATACATCAGTGATCGGGTTGATGCACCATAAAGACGTAAGACGTCATAGACGCATCTCGTCGTCCAGGGTACCATCGATAAGCGATTCTGCGGCCACGAGCGCCCAATGTGTGTATCATACTAAGCTTTGGCTGCAGTGGATGAGGGGACTTTGGCGAAGATCCATTAGCGGGACCAAATAACATCGATACCGCCACGGGGATCCCAAAAACTTAATGCGAGATGTTCCCAGCCACCACCGTCTCGGGATCATATTCTTTGAGATCGTCATACCAGGTGTAGAACACCCATGGGCGTGCGCCTTTCAGCGCCTCCGCATACTCGTGCATCTGCTTTGGCGCTCTAGATCTGGCGGACACAAAGCCGCGATCGGCGATATCGTCCAGGAACGGCACAAGATCGTATCCATTGAACTTTGGCTCAGTCGGAGACGTGCGCAGCATCGGAACAAATAAGCCTTCTCTGTCTTTGGCTGCTGGCGGTGAGTGGACGAGAGGTGTTCTTCGGATACGCTTTCCTATGCGGCAACGGGTGCGGTCGTGTGCCACAGATAATTCACATCCCTGCTGGTCGGCTACGTCGAACTTGATCTTGAGAGCGTGGATCGATGGGAGGACTCTCAGGGTCAGCGTAGTCAGGATCATCCGTACTCTCAAAGACTCGAGCGATGCAGCATCTATAAGAAATTTGGTCAAGATGTCACTTGCTACTAGTAGTCACCCAAACAAGTGCCCAGCCAGATCGGCGCTACTGTTTACGCGTCACGAGCACATGCCTGAGACTCCCTTGTGACACACAGCTCATGAGTAGGAGGTGACATGCACCCAGAGCTAAGATCAACGGCTCAGCACGACCATGTAACCAATTCACAATACAAAACTGTCCTACACAAGGCTTTCGTTTCCCTCACTCTTCGTCCACAGTATATATCTATGCAATGCCGGATGAGTCATGAATCTCTTTAATGTATAAAGTGTGTCCTACCACATCAAGGATGCCGATTGTTGCCGGATCCGCAATAGAATACCCAACCTCCACACCCTCAGGCAAGGATCCGAATTGCCATCGCTTGCAAGCACCGAAAGCCAGTTCCTCTGAGAGGCCAACAAACACAAACTTCCAAGAAAGTTTGGAACTCTTATCCCAAAGTTTTCGTAGTTTATCCACACCGCTTCGGGGAGCTAAAGGTTGGAAATACGTGGCCAGTTGAATTGCAATGACCACCGATTCAGTGACAAGAGCACAGTCAACGCCAGGGAATTCACCACTAGAGGAAATCCAGTAGTAGGGAGGGTTCGTGAGTTTTGTTGCTTCAAGAATGATTGGAAGCTGTCTACCCCGCAGATTATTTAGGGCATCGCGCAGATATGAGTATCCGCCTCCCCACATGTAGTGAAGGTCCCTTCCAGATGTAATGAGAGTGTGGAACAAATCCGCATACATATTCCTGGCGCAGGTCCGAGTCGCAGGATGACCGAACATGGTCAGAAAGAACTCAATCCTGGCCGTGCTCGGCAGCTGCTGAAGAGCCACTGCTAAAGCGTTTCTGAGTGTTGGTGTCGGCACACGAATGTCGTATCTTCGGTGCCAGACGGCACCAGCACGATCCTTGAATGGCAGTACGAAGAAGATCGTTGACGTCGCGCCAATATTCTGAATATCTAGGGCATGCAAGGTCGCGTAGTCCTCAACGGCACGCAAGGCGGCATTGCGAATCTCCCAGTCTTGCTGGAGTTCGTCGTTTGCATATTGCTGCAGCAACGTCCGGGGAACTCCTCCCCACTTTGCAGCAAGGGTTGCCATGCGTTCGGCATCTAGATCCGTGAGCGATCTAGGAATATCCCCATCAGATCTCTTCCAACAGACGTCATTGATGTCACTCACGAAAGATCCACAATCTCGTCTTCAGACCATATGTTCATGACGAACGCTCGAGCGTCGCAGTGCTGAGTGCACCGTTCCCAGTGTTTGATGCTCGGCAAAGTTGTCTGGATGACCGTCGCGGAAACATCCCGAAAGATATCCAGGGGTGGGTTTGTGGCTGCACGTAGGTCGCTCAGGACCCATACGCCTTCTTGCATCAGTGGCGACGGATCACTTAGAGCATAAAGCGAGCAGGTGTGCGTAAAGAACGCATAGAATGGGTCATTGGCACGAAGCTGGACCGCGACCGGTTTGTGCTCGCGCAGCCGTTCGATGAGCACGTAGATGAGAAACGTTGTCTTGCCTACCGGCTCAGTGGATCAGTACCGGGATCAGTGACGTACGACAGATCGGTCGTTTCTCACCGATGCCAGGTTGGCCGATGATGTATGCTCCTCGCTCGTACGTGGGATCCGTCTGGAATGCCTGCAACGCCTCGCGATACTCGCTTCGCACAAGGATTTTGTTACGTCGGCCAATGGCATTGCCAAAGAGGTATTGCAAAGCAACGGAGTGGTCCTGCAAGTGGAGGTGCTCGACATCGCGCGATGTGTCATCCCTGTGGTATCTGCGCTGAAAAGCAGAGGGAATATGCCAAGCTGTGTTAGCAAATATCTCCAACTTGTTCAGGATGGTCGCGGAGAGTTGTGGATTCTCCGACATCTGATCGATCGGGGATTGGGAAATGTTATGCGGCGTGGGTTGTTTTTCCCAGCTTGAATCTGCGGTATCGTGTACACTGGATTAGGACAACAGATAAAAGAGGTATACGGCATGCATATATACTAACGATATTGACAGCATCAGAACAAAGCAAGAGGCAACAGTAGAACATCTAGGCGTCTCCGTCAGACTCATTGTCATCCTCGTCCTCGGTGTGATCCATGCCTCCCTTGACAGGGATCGCCGGCTGACCCGGTAAACGCTGACAACAGAACGCACCAGAACATTAGGACGACCAGAACAAGAGCTCACGCAGCCGACGCACCACGAACGCGTATTTGCACACCAAAAATCCACCCGCATTGAGCCCCTTTTCTTGCCAGCACTGTCATCGTGCATGTTCAAATGCCATGTTCGGTCGTCAGACTATGTGCGTACCTTTTTCACAGCGTACAGACCATCATAGCGGTACCTGCAGCGGATCTGGTTTAACAATTATGTACAAGAAAGAATAGATGTGTTTACCCTTCGCTCGGGCCATACTTGCTCTGCAACTTGAAGCCTCTGATGACGCGTATGGGTTTGCCTGTCTCTGAAGAGCGCTTGCGGGAGAGCCAAGGTTGAGCACGTGGAAGACCCGCATGCATCAAAATAAACACACCTTGAGCGCCTTGTTACAGTTGTTTTCAAACGACTGGTCAAAGCTTTGCTCGGCCGTCCGAAGCTGCGAAGTAAGGAAATTGACGTATGCATATGCCTAGGATGCAAGTCGGGTCCATGCACTTACGTTCTTTGGCGCCGCCTTCGTCCCTTTGAGATCTCTACCACCTGTCATAGCAAACGTCAGCTGTGCGTGCGAGGCCTTTGTGATGGCGACTCGCCTGCACCCGTGTACGTGCTTACAGGGAAATACACATCAGTGATCGGGACGATGTACTGTAGGTAGATGGACATACAATGCGTATCCCTCGTCGACGTCATCGTCGTAGCCCCCAGAGAGCGCGACAGAGTATGCACCTTCGGGGCCTGGGGAAATGCCTCCCACCCACGGACTAAACATTACTCAATGAGATAAAAAAAGAAAAAAGATAGTCTCGCTGTAACGTACGCGTGAATAGCATCTTTGGAACACTCTTCCCTGCATTCCGCGGATCGTTCATTAATCATTCGGTTGAATTCGACAAGAAAAAGACGCACCTCGACGCCCACCACGAGCCCACCGCAACGTCAGGAATCGAGCCATACGTCTTTCTACCGGCCCGTCATCGCCAGTTCGAAACAGACACAGAAATAAAAACGCACGGATTGTGCCGCCGCTCGAGTCTCCCCTGCCCAGAACAATCCAACTCGGGATCGTTGACGAGCACCTTCACAGAGATGGGCTGCGGCGTGCCACGGGACAGTGCAACACGCGTGTGCGCGTCCGCAGGCTTGCCCGCGATGCGCGAGCTCCGCCGTCGACCCCCCATCGCGTCATCCTCTGTGGACTGTCCAAACGGTGGGGCCGCGTTCTCGTCGTTGGCGACGCGTCCACGGGCGGGTCGTTTCGCGCGGGGCTTCTCATCCGCGACCTCCTCCCCGTCCGCGTCTGCGTCCGAGTACGCGTCCTCGTCTGCCTTTCGTTTGTTGCCAGCCGTGCTGGGCTTTTTCTTGACGTTATGGCGCGCTTCTTTGGGCTCGGTCACCGGCTTGAGTTTCTCGAGGCCCAGCAAGGCAAGGAGCTGCTTGTTGTTTGCGATGTTGTTCGCGCGTTCTTCGGCGTAGCTGAGCATGGGCGCAGTATACAAGACGTCGTCAATGAAGAGCGCTCTTTTAGGGTGCGTCGGACAGCTTAGTATATCGTGCAATTCATTCGCGTTTCAAGCGTTTACGTCGAACCTTGTCGGCCCGTGTATTGCCTAAAAGTGGTCAGTGAGCATAACTGCACAGCAAAAATCCCGTCTGTGATCCAGATTTGCCCCAAATACTAACAAAGTACGTAGTGCACAAGATGCCCTGTATACGTGGAGAGTTTGCCGGGACAAGAAGGGTAGTGGCCTAACCAATGTGTCCTGCAGCGTGAAGAGATGGGATGAACACCAAGCGCAAAGAGGAATGTAATGATTTAAATAGCATGCACGACTGCGAGATATCAAAGACAGCAATGATGTTAAATTCGTGATAATCGTAAGCGGGGGGATACACCCATGAGAAATTTTTACCGGGGCAACAAGTGCGACTAAAGGGGGTAACCGGGTGAAGCATCAGCGCTCAGCGCCGATCTTGTCGCAGTCTCTGATGGCGCAGTAGACTTGGATTTGTCAGTTGGCTCTGCCTCCTTCTCCACCAGGTAAGGTTCGTCATCCCCGTCGGCAAGTTCGGCCCACCACCGGCCGGCTTGGAGAATCAGGACACCTGTGAGGGCCACGCTGCAAACAAGGTGATTTGACGCCAGGTCGAGCGTCGGTGGACGTAGCGCACGTGGAAATGCGTCATTTGGGACGTATGCAGGGATGGAAGCGAATTTTTCAGACAAGTCTGGGCAACAAAGATGACTTTAGGCGGAACGGAGTAGAACCGAACAAAGGCGCACTTGGAAGGACAGAGTACATGTACATGATGACGGTCGTTCCGTAAAGGACTGGAATGGTGTTAGACGAACCCCGGCCTGGATGGACGAAGAGCAAGACGCACAAATGCTTCCGCCATCAAACATGAGGTTTCCGGCTTCGCCATCTCGGAAGCTCCAGAAAATGGTGGCGCCACCGAGAAGAACGATGAGAAAGATGGCATAGAGAAATTGTACGGGTCCTTTGGTCAGTATGGAGTAATACAAGGCCGCAGTCCATAGATGCTCATCCGTGACGGGGGACTTCCAGAGCGTCAACGAGTCTGCGATCCAATGAGTGAACAGCGAGCCTGTTACAAACATGAGAAGGTAAAACGTTCATATAATGAATAAGATTGACCAAGTAAGAACGACGTGATGCATACGACGATGCTAGCTCGTACGGCCATTGACGATGAGGATGAGTGCTCGTGTGCATTTTCGGTTCAGCTCGAAATCACAAGGTCGTCCAATGATTCGGCACATTCCGATTCCGAATATGTATCTCCTCCGTCGCCGTCTGTCGCGTCTCGCCCGCCCTTGGTTCGTCGACCCCGAGCCGGCTTTGGATACACGACAGCTTCCTCCTCACCTCGCACCAAAATCCCATGAGTTGCCTCCGGACCTCCCCGTTCCCGTGAAAGAGCTGTTTCATACACTCTCGACATCACCCTTTCTCGAGCCATCGACGCTCCAAGTCAAAGAACCGTCGCCCATTCCCCCAGGACCCCCACTACCCAAGACGATACCCAAAGGTCGGCGGGGACGCGGTAGAACATATTTCGGAGATGGTATACCAGACGATCAGGGTGGTGTTTGGGATTGGATGGTGCTAGCACAGGCACGTCGCTTACAGCTCTCTCCTGCACACGCTGAACTCGGACCAGGTCAAGGACGGCACCGAAAACCGGGGTTCCATCGAGGCCGTCGTCAGACTCGTTCGAAAAACGGCAAGTCCAGCCTTGGTCTTTTGTACACGTTCCTCATTCATAACAGCTGTTGAAAATGCACCCGCCTGTAACTCTCCCCTCAAACGCCAAGCGGCGGGGACATCACGGTTGGGCAATGGTCGATGCAGGCAACTTTGCAGTCCACATACTCAGCCGGGAAGCCCGCGAAAAGTATTTTTTGAACCAATCTCAGTGGTAACGGTTGGCATCTACAATCTCATTCTTTGCGTATTATGATGAGCACTGGTGATAACCACGATGATAAGCATCAACCACAGAGGTGTTCCGCCATCCGGCTCTGTTCATTCCGCTCTTGATAGCTTGTCCTCGACGAAGAGTTCTTTATTGCCATTATTTCTCTGAGGATATGACTTGGATGGCTCGGCTTTCTAGCTTTAATTGTGGAGCGGATATGAGCCGGCAGAAACGAGTGGGAATAGTCCTAGCATAATGGTAGACGACGCCACATATTAGTTCAAGTCCTGGATTCCGCCTATCAACCAGATGCCAGAAAATCAACACCAGCCTCCCCAAAACATCTTAAATGCGTTGCAGATCCTTGCTAACGCAGCCTGGCACCTTCCTTCCACCTTTTGGCGTACTCACCGTAGCAGCGGATCACACGATATCGAGTACCTACACTTGCAGGATCACTCTGTCGCTCTTCAATACCTCTTCGGTAGTGCCTTCGCCTGGTACAACAAAATTCTTATTAGGGACGAGTATCGCGAGGCACTACAGACATTGCAGACCAATAACGCATATAAGCAGGGGGTGTACATCATTGGCCAACCCGGCATCGGTAGGTCGTTATCGATCGTATGCGTCACTGACACTGACACGTCGCACTGGAAGGGAAAACATCCTTTCTTGTCTATACACTCCTTGAACGACTTCGCGAGCACAAGCCCGTTGCGGTCCAGCTCCGTACCAGCGAATCGTTTTACTTCTTCTTTACAAACACCTGCACACCGTATGCTTTATCTGATGCAGCACCATTGGTACAAAGTGGCGTGTGGGCCTTGAGCGATCTGAGTGCATCCTCCAACTCGCCCCTTGGGAGCTTTCAGGATGTTGCTGCAACGCTCGTTCAGACAGCTAGCATCAAATACTGGGAACAGTGCAACCGGCGCCGTGGTGCCCAAATATTTGTTTTGAATATATGGTCACAAGACGAGATTGTGGACCTTTCGTGAGTAGGATTGATTGTATCTTGATGAGATCTGACGAGGATATCTTAGGTCACTGTTGGACCTCGATGCTGAGCACATGACTGCTCTTGCCACAAAATGGGGTGGGGTGCCCCAGACACTCCTGGAGCAGTGCACAAATGATGAATCACAGCAAGACTGGGAGCTCCGCAGAGCCGCCATGTTCGCCGTGAAAAACTACACCACATTGCGTGCTGTTGATGTCCAAGATATCGGTGCAATGTCGACAATTTTCTTTGTACTACCACTCAAGGAGTGTTCTGGCAATATCTGCCGCCGCAGATATGTCATCCGTGTGCCTACACCAGCGCTCAAAAATGCTCTCGCGGATGCTCTTCGCCAGCTACAGAGGGGAGCCAGAATCGATTTTTTTCAGGACATGTTTGGTCACCCCTTGACTCGGACCTGTGCTAGGAATATTTATACAAACTGGTTCCACTCCTTGATGACACCTGGATGGCAACTTACATCTATGCGGAACTTCATGGATCGACACTCATATCTATATGCTGCACTGAGTACCACACGAGAGGGCCGGGTCATAGCATTGGACCGTCTACCAATTGTCCGCGATGTGGCAAAACCCTCTAACAACCCTCCCTATTATTGGATTCCTCCCGCTGGGGAATTTCCCGGAGTCGACTGTGCTATCGTCACAGAATCAAGGGTTACTGTAATTCATTTGGCCACACACTTCCGACGTTCATTTCCCCAGATTGGCTTGGACAGACTACAAAAGCTAGGGTTACCAGTGAGACAGAAAAATCCAAATGAGAGAATTTGGTACTTTCTGTTTGTTGGTATTACAGAGGAATTTGCTTTTAGTGTCTATGAACGTTGGCGAGCCGGGTTCACTATTTCAGATGTTTCGTGCATTGCTGTTGATCCAGCGGTGATTGGAATGCCCGACACGCCAGTGGTATGGGGTCATCTTTGTTCCTATATTCTGTAACTTATCCAACATTTTTACAGGTATATATCGATGATGATGAGCTAGATGGAGAGTGAGAACGTCACCAAAGGTTGCAGCTGTGTTCTGTACTAAAACAATCTTGTTATGTCATCTTTCTACCTTATCTAGCGCTAACTCCTTGCCCTCTTCTAAAGTCCTGTATTGCAGTGGTCTGTTGAAGTGCTCCAAACGTATGTTGGTTTGGCACGTGAGAAGTGTCAATAGTATGGAATGCCTAACCACCGCGCTCCTCTCGACTGCCTGATAAGGGCACCGACGCAGAACGGACACCGAACACCTGCAATTAACAAAATTAAGATCGAAGTCGTGCGTCTATGCAAATTGTAATCTGCCTGATTTGGAAACACTGCCCGCCAACCCAATGTTATGCAAAAAATGTATTGTTTATTGACACTCATCACAAGATAAAAAGTACCTGCCAGCATGATCACAGCAGTGTGTCTCGTCAACCTACTAGTAGTACGAGCTAGTTTGTCCGAGAACTTGAAACGAAAATTTTCGTGAGATTTGATCTCCACTCAAGCAACAGAAAGTGCAGAAAGTGGTGATGCAGCAATGGCCGGAGAGTTATCCCACGCTTATCATCATTCCAAAACAGGAAGGCATTTCAGTGGTGAGTTAGCTCCCACTCATATATATTGAGGCCTAGGGTGAAGAAACTTGGAAATGCCAACTGCTGTTGGCAAAAATCTTGCTTGACCACATATGTAGTTGTTTATTTGCTCAGCCAGTGAGTTATCCCATGAGTGGTAACAAGTAGATATAATGGGTAATGATTAGTAAGCATACACAAAGAAGGGCCTACCGTCCCAAATTTCTGCGGTGATTCGGTTTCCATGGCGCTTATGAGGATCCGAAAGTATAGTCTCGTACCCATCCGTTAAAGGGCATTCGGCGCTCCTTTCCGGCATCCAACACTTTCCATTTTAGACGAAGACACCTATCTTTTCAGTCCAGTTGCGCGAGAGTGCCCTAAAACTCTGTTTCTGCCCAAAACAGCAGACCCTGTCAACGACGGTCCGGTCGACCCGCTAGGGGGCTAATGAGGATGGAGGAATCTTGTCAGCCAGGTAGCTACTCTCCGCTCGAATAACGGGTGTTTCCGGGTGTCTCCATGCACATAGTCACCTGATTTGGCCAATGCTGCCACCCGGACACTTCCGTTATTTAAGCGGAGATTAAATCTCACGCGAATGTTCCAAGTTCTCGGACATACTAGCTCGTATTACTAGTAGGTTGACGAGACACACTGCTGTGATCATGCTGGCAGGTACTTTTTATCTTGTGATGAGTGTCGATAAACAATACTTTTTGCGTAACATTGGGTTGGCGGGCAGAGCATCCAAATCAGGCAGATTACGATTTGCATAGGCGCACGACTTCGATCTTAATTTTGTTAATTGCAGGTGTTCGGTGTCCGTTTTGCGTCGGTGCCCTTATCAGGCAGTCGAGAGGAGCGCGGTGGTTAGGCATTCCATACAATAGGCTTTCCCAGGAAAAAGAAGGTTGCTTACTAGGCGACTGAACCTTGAGAAGTAACCTGGATCGAAGGACCCTAATGCTCACACGCACATCGGACTAGTGTTGTATGACACTCCATGGCCCAGTTCCCGACCTTGTCAGGGAACGTACTACAGCATTCCATTTGTGGAGCCTTTTTATTTGCCAATTCTGTCGCCCATCTGTTTCAAAGAACCTGAGTGCCACGTCCGATTCACGTAAGTCGCAGTGGTTGGTAGAGGGCATTGCTCTTGGGTGCCCGTTTCATTCCATGAACACACCCGGTTTCGGGCCCTCTGAGGAACCTTCAGCCAAAAGCATGCACAGTGGCAGTTATTGATTTTCGGACAAGCGGACTCGGAGCAGGTGGCGCCGATAGCTCTTTCCTTCATATCACCACCTTCCCCCTCGTCATTGCACAATGAGCTCGCCATCTCACGCATCCTTTTGGTTCACACATGAGCGCCGCGAGTTTTCAGCGGGTCTCAACGTGCGTCTCGAGATTCGGCATTTGCAGAGCCGGACGCCTAGCATGTCAGAGGTGGATGATGGTGTTGGGTCCGTGCGTTGCGGTGGGGGCTGCATGCTCGCAATGTTTCACATTACCGAGTGGTGGTACTATCCATTGCGAATGCAGGGATCTAGTAGGCCAGCGTCACTGACATTCGTTCCATACTAATATCACAATCACACCTGAACGTGGATTGAAAGTCCTGACATCGCTCCGCTATTGTCGCCCCAAGCCACCCCACTTTTCATCTCGTCACTGGCTGTGGGCATTCCCCACCAGCCCTTCCCTGTCCGGCTCCCTGTTGTACGCAGGTCGGGCGTGTTTGTCTCCGGTATCGAGTATTTCCTACTGCTCATATACCAACCCCCATCCAGCCAGCCCCCGGCCTACGCAGGCACAGAGCATCCCGCTCGCTGTCTTAGATGAGTCGAGTCCATTCGTCACCAGTACTAGCAGTTGGCTGTGGCTTTGTCCTTGTTACGTAAGCCCCTTAAGTGCTACCCTCGGGCGGAGTAGTCGGACCTGTCACCAGTGCTCCCTACAATCTGCAGGTTGAGAACCGCACGGCAGTTATCTGGCACCCTATTGGCACAGACTGAGCACCAAAAGCATATTAGCTGTTATTGTTGCCTTCACTTTGCAGCGGGCACTGTTGCTTCCTCTGTTTGGTGTGGCCGTTTCCTGCGTGCGTCGTCGGTCTGGCTCGGTCATGACTAGCACTCACTAGTACTAGTCACTCTCCCCCAACAGGTGTTTCGTCTGCGAAGTGCAAGTGCCTCACCTACTCTTTCATATCTCCTGTATGTAGATACTACGTATGTACGCACCCTGTCCCCGCTTCGCCCTTCTGGATGAGCGCAGTCCAAAGAAATAGGCCTTCAGTGGCAATGCATGAACTCCTCTCAACGGGTTTCTCCGTCCATGATGGTACTGGCCGAACATATTTTGATATCTTGTTATAGGCTCTTCATGGGAAAAATGGGCGTACACATCCCCCTCCTCGTGTCGTTCTCATCCTCAATCGTTCGAGCAGGGCGATTTCAGGGTTGGCAGTTCGTGGACACTTCTTGTATTATGACTAGCCGTGCCACACTGCCCACTCATACCAGTTCCCCCACCTAACACCCAGACCGGATGGCGGAAAATCAACCACAGCCTCCTCAAAACATCTTAAATGTGTTACAGATCTTTGCTAACGCGGCTTGGCACCTTCCTTCCACCTTTTGGCGTATACATCGTACCAGTGGATCACGCGATATCGAGTACCTACACTTGCAGGATCACTCCGTTGCTCTCCAATACCTCTTTGGTAGTGCCTTCGCCTGGTACAACAAAATTTTCGTTAGGGACGAGTATCGTGAGGCACTGCAAGCACTGCAGACGGATAGCTCATATAAACAAGGGATATACATCATTGGCCAACCCGGCATCGGTAAGTCGTTATCAACACACGCTGCTCATCCTTACAAAGTTGTGCTGGTAGGCAAAACCTTTTTTCTCGTCTACGCACTTCTTGAACGGCTCCGTGAGCACAAGCCAGTTGCGGTTCAACTTCATGCCAGCAACCCGTTCTACGTGCTCTTCACGCACACCTGCACGCCTTACCCGTTGTCCGATCCAACACCGCTGCTGCAAGAAGGAGTGTGGGCTTTGAGCGACCTGAGCAACTATACTACTTCACAACTCAGCATCTTTCAGGGCAATTCCACGACCGTCGTCCAGACAACCCCGCTTAGCATCAAATATTGGGAAAGGTGTAATCGGTACAGTGGAGCTCAAATGTTCACCATGAACACGTGGTCCAAAGAGGAGATTGCAGACTTTTCGTGGGTGAAACATCCGTGTTTTGACGGGGTCTGACAGGAATGTCCTAGATCACTCCTAGGCCTGGATGTTGGGCGTATGACCGCTCTTGCCGCAAAGTGGGGCGGGGTTCCTCGAACACTACTACAGCAATACGCAAATGATGAACCACAGCAGGAGTGGGAACTCCGTAGATTTGCCGCATCTGCCGCTGAAAATTATA
Organism: Heimioporus retisporus; assembly: GCA_038090495.1. Classification (NCBI taxonomy): domain Eukaryota; kingdom Fungi; phylum Basidiomycota; class Agaricomycetes; order Boletales; family Boletaceae; genus Heimioporus; species Heimioporus retisporus. The sequence continues at coordinate 4,284 of JBBPMV010000205.1, read as the reverse complement.
TGACCTTGCATACCCTTGATGCTGAGGAGTTTGGTGCAGCATCAACGATCTTCTTTGTCCTGCCGCTCAAAGATCATGCCGGGAATGTCTGTCGCCGCAGATACGTCATTCGGGTACCTACGCCAACGCTCCGAAATGCCCTAGCAATGGCTCTCCCACACATGCAGACTAATCCCAGGGTTGATTTTTTTCTCGCCATGTTTGCTCATCCTGCCACTCGTGCCTGTGCCAGGAATATTTATGCAAATTGGTTCCACTTTTTGATTACATCTGGGATACAGCATACCTTCATGTGGAAATCTGTACAGTCAGATCTATCTGGCGCGCTGTACGAGTTAGCGGGGCTGCAGATCATCCGCGGTGCCAAACAACTTCCCATGAATCCCCCTTACTATTGGATTCCCGCTCGTGGTCAACTCCCAGGAATTGACTGTGCTCTTGTCACGGAATCGAGGGTCATTGCGATTCAGCTGGCCACATATTTCCAACCTTCATCCCCTCAAATTGGTTTGGACACACTACGAAAGCGCTTGCTGCCAACGAAATCCAAATCCAAATTGTCTTGGATTTTTCTGAGCATCAGCATCACGCGGGAACTGGCGGACCGTTTCTATTGTCACTGGGAGTCCAAGCTGACCGACGTGGAAGTTGGTGTCTGTGTCGTTGATCCGGTGGCGATCGGGATTCCTGACGAACTAGCGGTATGATGCTTATACGTTCCCGAGGGTCATGACTCACTCGCATTAGACATATACTGACGACGATGAGCTGGGAGAAGAGTGAAGGAACCCTTGTTTTGTAAGAGAATTTGGGTGGTGGTGTTTTGTAAGATGATTCCAAGTTGTAACTGTCGATGTTCTGTAAATCTCACCCAATCCGAGAAGTGGTTAGAACCTCTCGGTTGACCGAATCGCTTGGCACGTGCGGCCGTTTCATTTGGTGACGGCGTTAGTTATAAAGCTTTAAAGGACAGACCAATGAACCTTTGAGTCGGAAGATCGTGCGACATTCCACTCCTCCTTTATGCTTTGACGCAGATCAAATGTCGGAAAATCAACCCCAGCTCCCCGCGAATATCTTACACGCGCTGCAGCTATTTGCTAACACAGCCTGGCATAATCCATCCGCTTTTCAGCGCATCCATCACAGTGATACAGGGCATGATGTCGAGTATCTTCACTTGCAAGACCACTCGGTAGCCCTTCGATACCTCTTTGGCAATGCCTTGGGTCGGCGTAACAAAATCCTTGTGAGGAACGAGTACCGGGAAGCATTACAGGCATTGCAGACGGACCCCACGTATGAGCAGGGCGCGTACATCATTGGCCAACCTGGCATCGGTAAGATAAGATCGATCTCTCATCCATCACTCACGTGTCGAGCTGGTAGGCAAAACAAACTTTCTCATTTATACGCTCGTCGAACGACTCCGCAAGCACAAACCGGTCGTGGTCCAACTCCGTACCGCCGACCCATTCTATGCGGCGTTCACGTACACGTGCATGCTTTATGCTTTATCTGATCCATCGCCACTGGTACAGCAGGACGTGTGGGCCCTGAGCGACCTGCGTTCGTCTACCAGTGTCCCGCTCGATATCTTCCAGGACGTTTCCGCCAAAGTCGTTCAGGCAACCTTACCCAACGTGAAATATTGGGAAAGGTGGAGCCAATACCGTGGTGCACACATGTATGTCATGAACACATGGTCTGAAGAGGAGATCGAGGTCCTCTCGTGAGTGAGACCACCCGCTTCCGAACGAAATCCGACGGCGTTGTTTTTTCTTAGATCACTTTTGGAGCTAGACGATGAACGCATGACTTCCCTTTGCGCCAAGTGGGGTGGGGTTCCTCGGACGATACTACAGCAGTCCGCGAACAGCAAATCACGGCAGGACTGGGAGCTCCACAGAGCTGCGATGCGCGTTGTGAATAATTATACAACCTTCCTCCCGGCTCTGCACATGCTCGACGCTCAGGACGTCGGTACGACATCGACGATCTTCTTCGTATTGCCATTCGAGGATCGCGTTGGTACCGTCCGCCGCGACAGATACGTCGTTCGTGTGCCTACTACGACACTCGAAAACGCGTTGGCGGTCGCTCTTCAGCAGATGCAGAGCGAATCCAGGATCGACTTTTTCCGATTGATGAGTGTCCAGCCCGGCACTCGGAGCTGCGCTAGGAATATTTACATACGTTGGTTTCACACCCTGATCACATCACCCAGGGGGGCGTTTCAAATCAATTGGCCGGCTTATGACTCATCGCTATCCAGTGTGCTGGGTTCCATACAGGGTGGACAGCTCCCCATCGTCCGCGATGTATCAACTGTCACGAATCCCCCCTACTTTTGGATTGCCCACAGCGGAGAGTTTCCCGGTATCGACTGTGCTCTCGTCACCACATCTAGTATCTTTGTGATCCAAGTTCCCACATGTTTTCAGCCTTTATCTGCCTCTCCCAAAATCGGTTTGGACAAGCTGCGAAAGGTTTCATCGGTAGCATGGCAGACGCAAGTTTCTTGGAGATTTCTGATCGTCGGTATCTCGGAAGATCTTGCTCTCCCTGTTCGCATTTACTGGCAGAACAGCTTCCATTCAAACAATGTTGCTTACGGAGGCCTCTGCGTTGTCGATCCAGCAAAGATCGGGATCCCTCACAAAGTACGAGACGTTTTGCTTTCGAGGGCTTCGAAATCTAATCATCTGGGGCTTTGTTACAGGCGTACACCGAAGACGAAGATCTAGAGGTAGGAGACGTCGATTAATGTTTGGGGATGGATTGGTAGTGACCGGAGATGAGTAGCTCGATCTTCGGCGGCGAAAAAGCCGCTGGTTTGTATATTCCTGTATGCCTGCGGATCGGAATTGAAATCTGGCCTCACGATAATAGCACGATAATCGACTCGAGTGGGGAGAAGTCAATGCTGCCCAACGAAATTTCCACTCATGCCCATACCGGTGCGATACAGCACGCTCGTAGATGTATCAAACGGCTTGTTCTGCAGGCTTGAGGCACATCAAATGATTTTTACCAATCCACGGGTCGACTCATACTATAAGCCTTCGGATCAGAACTAGGACTCTCTGCGCTTTCAGCGTAAGCGATTGAAAATGGAGTCTACAGTACGATAAATAACACACCCGCATGTAATGTCCGACATCAGGCGGTGTCCAGCAGGTCAATAAACGAGAAAAGAAAAGGAATCCCCGGGACAGAAATACCACCGGTATGGGAAATGTCAGGTCTCGTCGCACCGTGAATTATCGCGTCGTCAGAGTCGCGGCGGATCCGGCGACAATACCGCCCCGATCCGCCATCTCATGTCCTCAATCTCGTGGTCCGCAATGCTATAGCGCCACACCAACGCCTCGATCCTCTCCAGCACGTAATCCTTCCCTCCAGGCATCACGCCCTGTCTCCCGTCGAACTCGTCGACCAGCATGTGTACGAACCGCCTCGGTCGCTCGTACGCCCTCAGCGCGAGCGCCGTCGTCTGGGAGGTCACACGGCCGCCCGAGACGATGAGGAAGACGGCCTGCATGACGCAGATCAGGTCGACGATGTACGCCATCAGGATCTTGACATCCTTTTTCCTGGACGGGGGACGGATTCAGCGGTGGTCGTACGGTCGCACGCGTCGAGTGGTTACTTACGCTTCTTTGTATGTCTCATATGTCACCTGTGCGACGGAGAGGACGACGCCCGTGACAGGGATGAGAACGCTCAACAGGGGGTCGCCTGTCGCCATGCCTTTCAACAATTCCAGGCCCGAAACAAGCAAACCAGCAAAGGTGGATCTGTGAGGGGGTTTGTCGTCAGTGTAAAGGAATAACGACCAGGGTGACTTACAGGGTGGAGTCCCCTTGGACGGCCTCCGTGTCAAGGTTATCTCCACGAAGCAGGGAGTCGACGATACTTTCGTCCATCAGACACTATGACACGTCAGGACACAGTTGGCCCCAAAGGGCAATTCATGGCGGAGAAAGCGTACCTCGTCCGGGTCATTGAAATTCCAGACCATAATGATATCCTTACGAATGATATCCAAACATTCCCTCAACGTGCGGCCACGAAAAAATGCACTTTTCAGCAACATCCGCCAATACCCTGCGAACGTCGTGAAGAGCAGAACAAACATATTATGGTCGACACACGTCTTTTCCCAATGCTGTGATAAAATGCGTCAATAAACGCGACTCGTCAAGGATCAAAAAATTACGCTATTGATGCTTCGATCTTGTCCTTGATGCTGACGCGTTGAGCAATGGCTGCAACGATCCG
>JBBPMV010000204.1:0-23597 GCA_038090495.1 Heimioporus retisporus | reverse complement strand
TGAGCATACCCGCCCTGTCAAGCCTCGGAGCTGTTCTCCGATTTGCACACCTGCTCTTGCTCTTGCTCCTGCCCCTGCCCTTCAACTTCTTGCTTCTTTCTAGAGGGTCTGCTAGCGTATCCGGGATAGATGTGGGCAAGACAGACAAAGAACAGTGCTATCGTGACGGGAACGCGAACTTCGATCCCCGTTCCCCTGTAGATGACGATGCAAAACGCCACCAGGAACGCGTCCAACCTATCGTCTGCTGTTCAGCACTAATAATCATTTTTCAAGTACGGTACACGTACGCCCATATCAGCAATACATCCGGAAGGGAAAACAGGATGGCAAGCTTTGCTAGACCATATGGTGCTTGCAGAACCCGTTTTATGTCGGCGAGCTACAGAGGAGGTAAACATATCTAGCCAAACGTCGAAGAGAAACAGTACTTACCGATCGTATTGGCGCACTAACGGCCGTAGTACGGTATGGCTTGAAGAACGCGAAACTGACGCTCACACTACCATAGCTACAAACGATCGCAATGTATGTCAGAATTTGCTCGGGCATCATTGCGTTTGGATTGTTCCTTTCAATCAAAGAGAGGAGAGCCGTATTTGTGCTCAAAAGCACCGTCGCCTACGAATGTAACAGATAAGTATAAAAATGCAACGCAGGAAGGCAAGACGCGAAATACCAGCAAATTGGAGTCGCGGAGATTTTTGTTAATCCCATCGATGAAACTCAACCAGTGCTCTGGGGTAGCGGATAGGTAGAGTGAACGCAATGGAGCCCTGTACATATTAGGAGCCCCGCGAAGGAATGGGATGAAAATGGCCATGAGAGGATGTTGATATTTGCCAATCGGTGGTCCAATACAGGTACCCTCGGTTTCCGAGTGGTCGTCGCCGTGACTATATGGGCTTCGGAGTACGCCTTCATCTAGTAGCGAGGCTTCAGCACAAGATCAAAGTTACATTCTAGCACTTGTCTTACTATAGAGTGTCATAAACTTTGCTGTATGGCTACAATGAGGCAAACGTCGGAGGATATACTCAGATGGGACGAACCTATTATCCACGCAGAATAACGATTGTCTTTCTTATCGTCAACTATCTCCAATCGATGAAGAACATCAGGTCAACCAGACGAATTATCCCTCACCCTCAATGTCTTTCACTATATTTAGCATGTATTCCATACATTCTAGATCCTCCTTGCCATACATCGAAGTCGAGAATTTAACGAATAATCGGTCTATGTAAATGTGTGCATGAGCGGAACCAGACTGCAATGACACTCCTTACCTGCTGTGGCCTGTAGTAATATATCCTTTAAGTTCCCAGTAACCTCTTTAGTCACCGTAAACGTCGTCGGAAATAGTTCACAATGCTTCCTATAACCATTCGAGTCGCCATGACCATGCATCGAGACAAGGGCTCACCAGTACTGGGCTTCGCTACCTTTGGAAATGATCAGCTACACAGAGTATGACATCACAGATACGAAGATAGACATACAATGCACCCTCGAGCCCTTGGGCTTTGTGCACTTCTTCGAGATACACGGAATGTCCACCTCTCCATGCCCATTGCCCTCGAGCCAAAAGATACACCGCTCCTCGTGCGACACGCAATAATACAGCGGTTTAGGATGCCCGGGGCCGATCTGTACGTCCAACACCACGTCGATCTCTCGGTCTTCAAGCAGCGCTTGCAACGCCAGATTTGCTTCGAGTATCTTGGCGCCTTTCATCAGCAAACAAAGTATCTTGGGATCAAGCACATTGCACGCAGTCAATATACCCTGGTATGGCATGTCCATGTGAAGCGCTCCACCACAGATCCAACGTAATCCAACACACCTTTTTCTCGTGCACATAGTAGACGCCAGAGTCTGGATGTTTAACCTTCGCCCAGCCGTCCGGAAGCCTGCACGCAGCCGTCAAACCTCATTTCGAACACCCGGACAGGAGCAGGGCATCACTCACACCTCTGGATGTAGTAGACGTACTGCCTTCTTGTTCCCCTCGCCCCAGAGTGTGCTCGCAACAGATGCACTGTCCGCCCACCGTGAAGAGCACCGTGCATAAAGCTCAGGCCAGACGAACACAATGCTTATCACCTACCTCGCGTCGTTGTGTCCCCCATATCTACGGATTTTCGACGGTACGATTGTCTCCAGTGACGGGCCGATCGACGATGTGTAGTCCATCCTCATGTGAACCCTCGCGAACGCAAGGTTGAATGACAAAGGCACGGATGGGTTTATGAAGGGGGGAGAGAAAGATGATTCCGGAGCTTGGCGCGCATCAAACGCTGAGCCGAATGGTATAAAAATACAACATGTGGCGTCAAAGCGTGGGGACCATGAGGAGGGTCTTAAGCGCCCAAGGGAAGCGCCGCAGCGATGGAATTATCTCAATGTCGATCACGCGGTTGCATGGCCCATAGCTAGTTCGTCAACTTGGTGGTTTACGATTCAGCAAGCAAAAGCAAGGACCATAACAACCAAGCGGGAAAGGGGGGTGCCAATATCATTGTGGTATCATACAGAACGAACAGAGTTGGGGAAGAAATCGCGGCACAGGAATTGTCACAGGGCGCCTTCCGATATACCCGGGTCTGTCAATAACGTATCCAGCTGATAGAGGCGACCAAGGCAGACAAAGGACGGCGCAATCGCAACAGCAACGATAATGCAAATACCCGGCCCCTGTAAAGATGATACAAAATGCCATCAAGAATGCGTCCAACCTGTCAGCTCCGATATTTCATCGTTCGAGCATGTCGGTAGCATGTCCGGAAGGGAAAACAAGATGGCAAGCATTGCTTAGAGCGTGCAGCTGTCACAAATACGCCTAGCGTCTAGCCTGGTGACCAGACGGCGTGTCTATGAAGTTTGTGGTAGGGCACCAGGCGGATAGCCAGAATGTCAACGAGTGTCCAAATATGTGGACCTAGTAATAGTCCAAGATAGCCACAAGCACTCTCCAACATTCTTCAAAGATAGGTGTTCCGCATCACAGCTTTCCGTTGGTCAGTCTACGCCTAGGCTGATCGCGGTATCATATTCACTGAATACTCACCGATCGATCAATCTCGCATCGGTCACATCTTCTGTCTTGGAATGAAGACCTGAAATATGTATATATATAATAGATATAGTGCGTGCCAATGCTATCACAGAACATCCACCGTCCACCAACTTTGAAGTCGATCTCCGAGAGCCGAAAATAACGTAGATGTGTCAAGAATATCCGACCAAGGTCGCGTCATAAAGACGGAAGATAAACCGTATCGGGTTCGGTCGACTCAGACCGTATCAGCCCTGCGCGCCTTTTTAGAGAGCTTGAGAACGAATCCGGGGAACATCTGGGCGGCGATGACAAAAGCCAGGGTCACCGTAATGGGAATGATGACCGCGATGCCCGTTCCCCTGTAGAAGATGATACAAAATGCAATCACGAAAGTGTCCAACCTGTTCCCCATTGTCAAGTCTCAATTTGAACCTGTTTCTGGTCACGTACGCCCATGTAAGAAACACCTCTGAAAGCGAAAATAAGATGGCGAATTTTGCTAGACCGTATGGCTGTTCCAACAACCGTTTGACTTTGGAGAGCTGCAGAAGTGGTGAACGTTTGAAACGCAAAAGTCGACAAGGATTGCAATTACTGATCGTGATGGATCACCCACGGATGTGGTACGATATGGGTTGAAGAAGGTGAAGGCTGTGCCAATGCTCCCATAACTACAAATGATCGAAATGTACGCCAGGATCTGTTCGGGCCGTGATGAATTGTCTTGACCGGGATAGTTAGCCGCAATCCAAGCGAGGAGCCCCACGTTCGTAGTCAAGAGCACCGTGGCCTGTCATAAAATAAAAGATGTTAATCCATAACTCGAAGGAAAGGCACGACATGCCAGCAAATTAGAATCCCCAAGGTTTTCCCCAACTCCGTTGAGAAACTCTAGCCAGTGCTCTGGAGCAGAGTCCTTGTAGAACGACTGCAGCCGCTGCCTGTACATTTGATACACACCGCGGAGGAGTGGAGAAAGGAAGAACATCAGAAGGGGTTCGTATTTACCAACCGGTGGTTCAATGCTATTGCCTGGAGGGTGAACACGTCCGACGTCATATTGACCGTATGAACCTTGCGGGACTTCACCATCTAGCGTTAGACGTTCAAAATGAGGTTAAAAAAGTACTCTAGAGTCCGCCTTACTATGACGTGCCATGAATTTCGCTAGCGCAGGGACAGGATGAGGTAAGAGATGGTGGGAATTCGGATCAAACGAACCTGCGATCCATGCAGAATAGCTATCTCCTTTATAGCGATCCGCTATTTCAACATCCTGAGCAGCGTTCAAGCACACTGGAAGGACTATCCTTCACCTTCAATCTCTTTCGACATGTCACACACATACATGTCCTCTAGGCCCTCCTTGCCATACAGTGAGGACGAAGATGTGACCGAAAGTCTATCTGTACGAATACAGTTATCAGAAAATGGAGAGACCAACAAGGGTGAACTGACCAGCACCGGCCTGGTGCAATGTGTTGTTCAAATCCCCAATGACCTCCCTTGTCACGGTAAATGTCGTTGGGAATAACTCGCAGTGTTTCCTACAAGCCACTTGATTCATAATTCCACGAGCCCTCGTCGACGCAAGGACTCACCAATACTGGGCCAGATTACCTGGCGTACATCGTACATCCACCTCCTGGTGTCCCAAACCTTCGGCCCAAAAGATGGATCGTATGACGTGGGAAATGCAGTAATACGACACTCGACCAGATTGGACATCCAACACCACGTTGACTGCATGTTTTTTGAGCAGTCTCTGGAACGCGGGCGTTTGAAATACAGGACTTGACCGAAGTCTGTCTGCCTTTTCCATGATTTGTTCGCATATCTGCTTGTCGAACACGTCGGACGACGTGTACAGGTACTTTCATGTCTATCAGCACGACTGAAACGCGAAGAAAAGTACACGTAACCCAACACACACCTGTTCTTCGTGAACAAAGTAAACGCTGGTGTCTGGGTGTTGGATGCTCGTCCAGCCGTTCGGTAAGCTACATCCGTGTGTCGATGTCGGTCCACCCATTCGATGTTATGACAAGAAAACACGCGCCTTCCGCCTTGCTTGCGCGAAGTCACACTTTCAAAGAGCATTAAGAACGACGACGCAGACGAATACGATGCCCGTCACCCACTTGTCACCGCTATAACCGACATGCTTTTGAATTCTCGACGGTGTAGTCGGCTCCGGTACGCCGCTCGTTGTCATCATTGTTCCCACTGGACGGCGACGTGAGCGTTGAGCGACGGAAGTGAGTCAGTGATGAAAGGGGGATGTGTTCTGGAGTTTGATGTACGAGCCAGATGGTTTAAATGCTCGACATGCTTCGGCGCCAGGTGTGGGCCGTGAGGCAGATTGAAGCGCTAGCCGGGGGTCCTCTTGGGCACTCTTGGTACGGCTATCATGGGGGAGGAACATGTTCGGCACGAATACGCGAATGCACCCGCGGCCCGTGTTAAGTCGTCGAACTAGAAGCTTCATTCAAACTATGTATGGCACGGACGCGCTGGGGCGTGTTTGTAGCTCTTGGCAAGCTGGAGGAGTGTCCACAGTCACCATGCGGCAGAAACACGTCCGGGTCGGACACGCGGAAGCTTGTGTTCAGTGACGAGCTATCGAACTGTGCTGATAGGAAGGATACCACAGGAGGGACAGTGGGCGAAAGCTTCCGATGGATGATCTAGGCTTTGGATGTACGTCTCCGACTGGAAAAGATGTGGCCGGATGTGGAAATCCTGCCCAACCCTCCAACCCCGACCCTTAACAATGGCACTCCTCCCCCCCTCAGAGCGAGGCGCCACCAGACCAAAGCGCATCCTAGTGTCCGAATCTGCCCACCTCTTGTCGCTGCGTCGTGACCGCGTCATAGGTAATCATACTCATACCCACGCAGCGGTGGTCTCAGGAAAATGGGAGAACGCCATCACCTCCTGCTCGACATCGACCGCAGGCTGGGAAAGTCCAGCCGGAAACACCCCAAAATCCTCCACACCTGGACCTTGATCATCACCCTGAAACTCTTCCACGGAACTGGGTCACCAACGCTGAGGTTTTAGCGGGTGTTGAGCTCCCTAGGCCCCCTGCCTGACCGGGGGCACTGAGTGAGAGCCCCACACCCCCTATGCAAACAGGGCAGTACTGCGTAAGTACATTTCCTCTGACCGGCTACACCCCAGTTAGCCACCTTAGTGTGTTATGTAGGACTGGCCGCGCTTGCCGCTTTTGTCAGTCACTATGTAGCAATATACACTTGTCCAAAAAAAAAAGGAAAAGAAACGGGTTGCCTTGACTGCCACAAACTCCGAGCACCTCTCATTTTGCAAGCGCTCTATCGTACTGCAATCCAGAAGCCTCTGCGCAAGTGAGTATTGACCGTGCGCACGCCCAGGCTGCCAGGTGCACGGTAAATGAATCTTAGTCTCCGCTGATCGAATTTGAAAGTGTATAAGCAAAGACCCTGCAGGCCGCAGGGATAATATACGATCGTCCATTAAAAACAAGAGAACGGCAGAACAAAAAAAAAGCCCGAACACAAACAAAGTACTGCGTAAAAAATCGAAGAAAAACAACGAAAACAACCACGGATCTGTTGGCATCCGACCCCCCAGAACAATTGAATGCCGCACGCAGCATACAATAACCAAATTACCAACTCACGTAGACACCGACTTGGCCGACTTGGGCAGGGACGCCGGCGGCGCAAAGAATCCCCCCACAGTCACGCTCCCATTTCCGCTGCCCAACTTCACCGTCGTGTTTGCCATTCGACCTTCTCGGATGCTGGCTCCCCACGCGGAGCCCCCATTGCCAGCAGGACCAATGGGCATCACAAGCATGGCATCGTCGATGCTCTCTCGTCATCGGATGTCAGGCACAGTGGTCGAACCGGCCTTGACAGCGACACCGACGAGCCAGACGAGGAGAGTGATGGAACGCATTGGATGTGGTGATTGCATGCTGGCGTGTTCCATAGCTAGTAAGTGCGTGTGCGAGACACGCCTAACAACTCAACCTCTTCTCTGTGGATATAATAGTAGACCCATGGTCTGGATGCCTAATTCTCGTCTAGCCATCCGACAACCAGATACAAACTTGTCGATCCCATCGAATCCCGCGCCCGTGCGGAACTCAGACGCTCACTCGACCGGGCCCAATGCACTGCCTGTCCGTCGCGCCATGCGCCGACGAAGGACGAACCAGATGGTCATCCGACGGGCTGGACGCACCTCCCACCACCAACGTCCCCATGCTTCTGCGTATATTCGATGACACGATCGTGTCTGATAGTAGGTGACCGTCACCGTGTCCCCCCGAGGTTACCCGACCGGACAGGTGCCCCCTGGCTGGCGAACGCCAACGATGGGCCGCCCATCATCGAAACTCTTGCTGACGACAGCCGGATAAAATGGCGCGGGTGAGTCGACGAGATGTCCCATGGAACCAAATAGCTTCGTGACACCTGACATCCATCGAGTTCACTTTTTTTCTTTTCTCAAGGTTTGCCAAGTGTCATTTTAGGCGCTTCATGGGTGACCACGGTACAGTGACTGCACCCCTTCTCGGAAGCGCGTTCTACGGGTTCTGCGCACCAGGTATGGACGGTCATATGGTCAATTTGCGGAACCGTGTGGACGGGTTGGCGAAAAAGATGCGATCGCGTTGATGACTGCGCAGTGGGTTTCTACGCCAGACTGCCTCGTCGGGCGTTCACCGCGATGGGCCAGCGTGAGGCATGAGGGTAAAATGTCCAAGGCAGGAAAGATATATATACACTTAGTGACATTCAGCATCTTGAGAAACTGTACAGCGTATCGACGTAAAAACAAGCTGTGGCCTCTAACATTCTTCAATTTACGAAGTGCTCAGCACCACAGCTTTCATGCCGGCCTTCCGATGGCCGGTCTCGGCATCATATTTACTGCATGCTCACCAATCGACCTGGTTACCGGTCGCATCTATCTTGGAATGAAGACCTCAGCTTGGGATATGTGATAGATACTGTACATGCCAACGCTATCCGCAGAACATTCACGGTCCACTAACTTTGATATCAGTCACCAAGAGCCAAAAAAAACGTAGACGTGTCAAGAATATCTAACACAGGTCCACACGCATTCGCGTTGCAAAAAAATGCGAGGAAAGGCGTGTCATGTTCGGTCGACTCCAACCGGATCGCTCTTGCACGCCTTTCGAGAGAGCTTCAGAGCGTATCCAGGGAACATGTGAGCAGCGACGACGAAAGCCAGCGTCACCGTAATGGGAATGCGGACCGCGATACCCGTTTCCTTGTAGAAGACGATACAAAATGCCATCACGAAGGTGTCCAGCCTGTTCCCCATTGTCAGGTCACAGCTTGAACCCGTTTCTAGTCACGTACGCCCATGTGAGAAACACCTCCGAAAGCGAAAACAAAATGGCAAATTTCGCTAGACCGTATGGCTGTTCCAGCAGCCGTTTGGCTTTGGTGAGCTGCAGAAGTGGTGAACGTTTGAAACGCAAAAGTCGACAAGGATTGGAATTACCGCTCGTGAGGGATCGCCCACGGACGTGGTACGATATGGGTTGAAGAAGGTGAAAGCTATGCCGATGCTCCCATAACTACAAATGATCGAAATGTACGCTAGGATCTGTTCGGGCCTCGATGAATTGTCTTGGCCGGGATAGTTAGCTGCAATCCAAGTGAGGAGCCCCACGTTCGTAGTCAAGAGCACTGTTGCCTTTTATAGAATAAAAGATGTTAACCCATAGCATGAAGGAAAGGCATGACATACCAGCAAATTAGAATCGCTAAGGTTTTTCCCGACTCCGTTGAGAAAGTCTGACCAACACTTTGGAGTGGAGTATTTGTAGAGCGACAGCAACCGCAGCCTGTACATTTGGTGCACACCACGGAGGAATGGAGAAAGGATGTACATCAGAGGGGTTTCATATTTTCCAGTCGGTGGTTCAATGTTATCGTCTGGAGGGTGAACATGTCCGACATCATATTGACCGTGTGAACCTTGCAGGACTTTGTCGTCTAGCGTTAAACGTTCAGAGTGAGGTTGAAAAAACAATCTAGGATCCGCATTACTATGGCGTGCCATGAATTTCGCTATCGGGGGGGCAGGATGAGGCAAGAAATAATAAAAATTCGAATTGAACGAACCTGCGATCCATGCAGAATAACTATCTCCTTTATAGCGATCCGCTATTTCAACATGATGAGCGCATTCAAGAAAACTGGCAGGATAACTCCTCACCTTCAACCTCTTTCGACATGTCACACACGTACATGTACTCTAGGCCCTCCCTGCCACGCAGCGACGGCGAAGATGTGACCGAATGTCTATCTGTACGAATACAATCATCAGAGGATGGAGGGACCAACAAGGGTGAGCTGACCTGCAGCAGCCTGGCGCAATGTGTTGTTCAAACCCCCAATGAACTCCCTTGTCACAGTAAATGTCGTTGGGAAAAATTCGCAGTGCTTCCTACAGGTCACTTGATTCATAATCGCACAAGCCTTCATCGACGCGAGGACTCACCAATACTGGGCCACATTACCTGGCGTACATGGGGCATCCACCTCCTGGTGTCCCACGCCTTCGGCCCAAAAGACACATTGCATGACGTGGGAAACGCAATAATGCAACACTCGGCCCGGTTGGACATCCAACACCATATTGATCTCACGTTTTTCGAGTAGCCTCTTGAATGCGGGAGTTTGGAATGCATGAGTTGACTGAAGTCTGTCGGCCTCTTCCGCAATTTTATTGTGTATCTGCTTGTCGAACACGTCGGACGACGTGTACAACTGCTATCATGTCTACTCAGCACGACCGAAGTGTGAAGAGAAGCACACGTGACCCAACACACCTTTTCTTCGTGAACAAAGTAAACGCTGGCGGAGTCTGGGTGTTGGATCCTCGTCCAGCCGTTCGACGAGCTACATCCATGTATCGCAGTCAGTCCACCCGTTCGATGCCGCAACAAGACACGCACATTCCGGCTTGCTCGCGCGAAGTCACACTTTCCAAGAGTGTTAAGAACGACGACGCAGACGAGCACGGTGCTCGCCGCTCACCTGCTACCGCCATGATCGACACGCTTTTGGATCTTCGATGGTGTAGTCGGCCCCGATATGCAGTCCGCTGCCATTGTTCCCACTGGACGGTGATGTGTGAGCGTTGAAACGACGGAAGTGAGTCAATAATGAAAGGGGGATGTGTTCTGCTGGAGCTTGATGTATCGAGCCAGATGGTTTAAATGCTCAACATGCGTCGGCGCCAGGCATAGGCCGTGAGGCTGATTGAAGCGCTAGCCAAGAGCCCTCTTGGGCGCTCCGGGCACAGCTATCAAGCGGCAGTAGCATGTCCGACCTGCGACTAGTGTTCAGTCATCGAACTAGAGGCTTTATTTAAACCGGTGCGCAGACGTGCTGGTGTGGGTCGATAGGATCGTGGAGCGTGCACGGTTATCATGCGGCAGAAACACGTCCAACTCGGACACGCGGAAGCTCGTGTTCAGTGATGAGACATTGAAATAGCCAGAACTTCATTCGAACCGTGTTGACAGCAAGGATACCATGTGGCATATTTCCACATCTATTGCAAGGGACAGAGCGGGCTGGAAGTTTCCGACGGACGGCTGAGCTTTGAATGTACGTCTCTGATCGGAAAAGACACGGGCTGCCTTGACTGCTTCAAATTCGGAGTGCCTCTCGTTTTGCAAGCGCTCAATCGTATTGGCCTTGCACACGCCCAGGCTGCCAGGTATACAGTAAATGAATTTTAGTCTCCGCTAGTCGAGTTTGAAAGTGTACCAACGAACCACCCGCAGGCTGCATGGATAACATACGAGCATCCGTTGAAAACAAGAGAACGGCCGAGGACAAAAAGACGAAAGAAAAACACAGATCTGTTGGCACCAGCCCCTCTGAACAATTGAACGTCGCATGCAGCATAAAACAATCAAACCAACCACATGAGTACTCAACCAGTCACTGGATCGTGCAGCATCCTCACAGAGACACCGACTTGGGCGGCAAGGGGATGCCGGCGGCGTAAAGAATCCCCCTGTAGTCACGCTCAACGCTTCCATGTCGGGCCCATGTCCCCTGCCCGATCAAAATCGACCCTCGACCAATCCCATGCCCCATCCTTTCGATGCTCGGTGTGGACCACGCGTGGTTGCGTGTCACGGTGGTGCCCTTGCGTTGCCATTTCCGTTCCCCAACGTCACCGTCGTGTTCGGCGTTCGACCTTCTCGGATGCTGGCTCCCTAGAACCCGTATTACCGGCAGATCCAATGGGTATCATAAACATGACATCGTCGATGCTGTCCTCGTCGTTGGGCATCAGGGGCAATGGCCGAGCCGGTCTTGAAAAGTGACCCCGACAAGCCAGACGAGGGGAGAGACAAAGGCAAGCGGGAAAGACGTCCTCGCATTGATACGGGTTCAGAACGATCCGCGATCTCGCCGAAGCAGCCTCGACCGCATAGCCTGGTGGCGGCCCCCAAGGCGGTACTACCTTCGGAAGACGTGTCCGATGATTCCGAAAGTGTATTTGTGGAGGACGTCGATGACGACGGCAACCTCGAATCCTCGTTCATCGAAGGGCCACCAGGAACACATCAAGACATCTTGCGTGGTGTTTGAACTCTTTACAAGATTGGAGCAGACGACGACAGCAGGGTTATGTGCGCCTATCCTGTTACTGGACGAGTGCAATGACACTTCATGGAGAAAGTCTAGATAAACATCGAGAGTAAGAATGTACGCGTGTAATGCCGTTCATCTTACGTAGAATATGGCTAAGCAAGATGTACACACATGGCACCAGCTGCGGTAAGAGGGTGTCTCGGATATATGCGATCGCAGTTACGTCGGGTAAATCGGTAGAAATTGGAGGACACTGTCGGATGGCAGGATAGCGTGATTTAGGAAAGGGGGGACTGGGGAGATCGGGCAGATACTTTTTGATGGAACGAAGGCGAGACAAGGATCATCAAAAGTTTCGAGAGACGACTTGACCTGAACCACGCTACGTTTGAATCAGGTAGAGACCCAGGCAGAGTTTGCCCATCTTCTATGACATTATATTCACCACGTAGTACTCACCGATCGATCGATTTCGTGCAGGTCAGACCATCTATCTTGGAATGCAGAGCTCACATATATGATAGAAACGATGTGTAGTCCCAATGCTATTCACGGGACATCCAGTTCACCAATTTTGATACCAGTCTCCGAGAGCCAAGAAACGTAGATATGTCAAGAATATCCAACGAAGATCGTGTAGTAAAAACGGGAGAAAAATGTGTTGGGCTCAGTCGACTCAGACCGTATCGCCCTTGCACGCCTTTAGAGAATGTTTGAGGGCGTATCCAGGGAACATGTGGGCACCGACGACAAAAGCCAGCGTCACCGTAATGGGAATGATGACCGCGATCCCTGTTCCCTTGTAGAAGATGACACAAAATGCCAGCACGAAGGTGTCCAACCTATTCCCCATTGTCAGGTCACAATTTGAACCCGTTTCTGGTCACGTACGCCCACGTAAGAAACACCTCTGAAAGCGAAAATAAGATGGCAAATTTTGCTAGACCGTATGGCTCTTGCAACGACCGAGTGACTCTGGAGAGCTGTAGAAGCGGTGAACGTTTGTAACGCCAAAGTCTACAAGGATTGGAATTACCGATCGCGACGGATCACCCACGGATGTGGTACGGTATGGGTTGAAGAACGTGAAGGTTATGCCGATGCTCCCATAGCTACAAATGATCGAAATGTATGCCAGGATCTGTTCGGGCCTTGATGAATTGTCTTGGCCGGGAAAGTTAGTTGCAATCCAAGTGAGGAGCGCCACGTTCGTAGCCAAGAGCACTGTTGCCTGTAATAGAATAAAAGATGTTAACCTATAGCACGAAGGAAATACATGACATGCCAGCAAATTAGAATCGACAAGGTTTTTCCCGACTCCATTGAGAAAGTCTAACCAACACTTTGGAGTAGAGTCTCTGTAGAGCGACAACAACCGCGCCTTGTACATGTGATGTACACCACGGAGGATTGGAGAGAGGACGAGCATTAAAAAGGGTTCGTATTTGCCGGCCGGTGGTTCAATGTTGTCGCGTGGAGGGTAAACATGTCCGACGTCATATTGACCGTGTGAACCGTGTGGGACTTCGCCACCTAGCGTTCAACGTTCAGAACGAGATTAAAAAATAATCTAGGATCCGCCTTACTATGGCGTGCCATGAATTTCGCTAGCAGAGGGGCGGGATGAGGCAAAAAATGATGGAAATTCGGATTGAACGAACCGGCGATCCATGCAGAGTAACTATCTCCTTTATAGCGATCCGTTATTTCAACATGATGAGCAGCATTCAAGCACACACGAAGGATTATCCCTCACCTTCAATCTCTTTCGACATGTCACACACGTACACGTACTCTAGGCCCTCCTTGCCATGCAATGGCGGCGAAGATGCAACCGAAAGTTTATCTGTACCAATACGATCATCAGAAAATGGAGGGGCCAACGAAGGTGAGCTGACCCGCAGCAGCCTGGCGCAATGTGTTCAAATCCCCAATGAACTCCCGTGTCACAGTAAACGTCGTTGGGAATAACTCGCAGTGCTTCCTACAGGTCACTTGATTCATAGTCGCACGAGCCTTCATCGATGCAAGGACTCACCAATACTGGGCCGCATTACCTGGCGTACATGGGACATCTTCCTGATGCCTCGCGCCTTCGGGCCAAAAGATACATCGTATGGCGTGGGAAACGCAATAATACGACACTCGATCTGATTGGACATCCAACACCACATTGACCGCACGGTTTTCGAGCAGCTTCTTGAACACAGGAGTTTGGGTTGCAAGATTTGACTGGAGTCTGTCGGCCCCTTCCGTAACTTGATTGCATATTTGCTCATTGAACACATTGGACCAGGTGTACAGGCACTATCATGTCTACTGAGGCGACCGGAAAATGCGAAGAGAAGTACACGTGACCCAACACACACCTTTTCTTTGTGAACAAAGTAAACGCCAGCCTCTGGGTGTTGGACGCTCGCCCAGCCGTTCGGTAAGCTGCATCCGTGTGTCGCTGTCGGTCCGCCCACTCAATGACATGACAAGGAAAATACACACCTTCCGCCTTGCTCGTACGAGATCAAATTGGCGACGGCCGCACTTTCCAAGAGTGTTAAGAACGACAACGCAGACGGATACGATCCTCGCCACCCACCCGCCATCGACATGATCGACATGCTTGCGGATCTTCGACGGTGTGGTCGGCTCCGGTGCGTAGTTCATTGTCATTGTTTCCACTAGATGATGATGTGTGAGTATTGGACGACGGAAGTGAGTCGATAATGAAAGGGGGATGTGTTCTGCTGGAGCTTGGTGTATCGGGCCAGATGGTTTAAATGCTCAACATGCTCAGGCCGTGAGGCTGATTCAGGCGCTAGTCAGGAGTCCTCCTTGGCGCTCTCGGAACAGCTATCATGCGGCAGGAGCATGTTTGACTCGAACGCACGGATGCACCTATGACTTGTGTTCGATCATCGAACTGGAAGCTTCATTCAAACCGAGGCACAGAGGTGCTGAGCCGTGTTGATAGGACCTTGGGCGCTCTTTGCAGGGTGGAGGACTGTGCACGATTATCGTGCGGCCCGACCAGGGCACGCAGAAGCCTGTGTTCAGTCAACGAACTAGCCGCTGCTTCATTCGAACTGTACTGATAGGAAGAATAGTGACGCATTACCCTCATTGCAAGGACAGAACCGGTCGGAAGTCTCCGAAGTCCAATGGTACAGGATCGCTAGAGGTGGGGTGCCTTGGCTGCTTCAAGCTCCAAGCGCCTCTCATCTCACAAGCGCTCGATCGTGCCGCAGTCCGGAAACCTCTGCGTGCGCAGGCCCGGGTTGTCAGGACAGTAAACGAATTAAATCTCCGCTCCATGAATTCGAAAGTGTACCCTGGACATGCAAAGACCTTGCAGACTGCAGGGATAAGATACATCGTCCATTGAATACAAGAGAATGGCCGAGAACAAAAAAGTATTTGTTCGCAAACTAAGTACTGCCGTGAAAAAAAAGAAAACAAAAGATATGGATCTGTTGGCACCTGGACTCTCAGAACAACTGAACTTGAATGTCGCAGGCAGCATACCACGACGAAACCAACCACACGAGCACTCGACCAGTTGGACCACGCACGGGTGGCGCTGCGGTGGTGCCATAGGGACCATTTACGTGGTAAGGGTCCCCGTGGAGTGATCGTACGCCCAGCGTGGGTGGGGCTGATATGGAAACACGGAAGTGCTTCCATTTCCGTTGTCCAGCGTCACCGTCGTGTTCAACCTTCGACTTTCTCGGATGCTGGCTCCCCACGCGGACCCCGCATCGCCAGCAGGTCCAATGGGCATCACAAGCATGGCGTTGTCAATGTCCTCACATCATATCAGAGACAATGGTCAAACCGGTCCTGAAAGTAATGCCGACGAGCCAGACGAGGAGAGCGGCGGAGGCGAGCGGGAAAGATGTCCCACGTTGATCCGGGTTCAGAACAATCCATTCGGATTTCGTCGAATATCTCATAGTAGCGTTGAATGCATAGCCTGATGACAGCCCCAAAGTGGCACCACCTTCCGAAGAAGTGTCCGACGATTCCGGGAGCGTATTTGTCGAGGGCGTCGATGACGACAGCGACAGTGAATCCTCGTTCATCGAAGGGCCACCAGGAACTGCATACATCAAGACACCTCGCATGGGATTTGAACCCTTCACAAGATTGGGACAGCAGGGTTATGTGCGTTCATCCGGTTACTGGACGAGTGCAATGACACTTCATGCTGAGGGCCTGAATGAACGTCGTGAGCAGGAATGTACGCATGTAACGTCGTCTGTCTTACGTAGGACATGGCTAAGCGGGATGTATACACATGGCATCAGCTGTGGTAGGAGGATGTCTCAGATATATGCAACTGCAGTCATGTCGGATAGATCGGCAGAAATTGGAGGGCATCTGTCGGGTGGCAGGATAGAGTATTTCGGGAAAGGGGAGCTGGGGAGATCGCGCAGATATACCTTTTTGATAACGGAGGCGAGATAGGGATCGTCAAAGGTTTCGAGAGACAACTTGACCTGAACCACGCCACGTTTGGATCAGCTAGAGACCTAGTAGGCACAATAATACATACGCAAACCTCTGTCGTACGCTTCCTGCGCCTTCGGCAAAGCAGGGTTCGGCAATCTTCAAGTCCTAAATAGACCCTCTTCTTTGATGCCTATAGTGGAATATTCTTAAAGCGAGAGGGGGATCGGCATGCACGATAACCGTACGTATCTCGGTATCGAGCAGTGATTCGATACGCGTTGGCGTGTTCCATAGTGAGTGCACGTGCGAGCCACACGCCTAATCCAACACGACCTTTTCCTTGCATGGATATATAGACACCATTATCTGGGTGTCTAATTCTCGTCCAGCCATCCAACAGCCTATACGGAAGCTTGTCGACCCCATTGAATTGGCCCCCGCACAGAACGACACTCACTCGACCGGGTCCGACGCGGCACTGCCCGTCCATTGCGCCACGCGTCAACAAAGGACGAACCAGACGCTCATACCACACGCCGTACACATCTCCCGCCACCAACATCCCATGACTCTGGGTATATTCGATGGCACGATCATGTTCGGTCGGTGTCCCCCCGAGGTTACCCGAACAAACAGGTGCCACCTGGCTGGCGAACGTCAGCGACGCCGCGACGGATTGTCCATTATCGAACTCTTGCTGACGACGACCGGACAAAATGGCGCGGGTAGGTCAGCGAGACGTCCTGCGGAATTAAATAACTTTGTGATGCACCTGACATCTACTGGGTTCATGGTTTTCTTTCGTTTTTCAAGGTTTGTTAGGTGCTATTTTAGACGCTCAGGCTCCATGGGTGACCGCAGGTACGGTGGTTGCACCCCCTCACGGTGTTACTCAATACGCCCTGACTAGAATAATACAAAGAGGAAACAAAAGTACCGTGTACTACAATTTCGTCGGGAACGTATTCTACAGTGTCCACTGCGCGCCAGGTATGGATAGTCGTATAGCGGTCGATTTGCAGAACCGTGTGGACTAGGTTAGCGAAATAGATTTCATAATGTTGATAAGGACCTGGTGGGCTTCCGCGCCAGATTGTCACGTCGGACGATGGGCACTCATTGCGATGAGCCAACGTGAGGCATTACGAGGGTAAAACATCTAAGTAAAATTACATGCACACCCGGTGACATTCAGCATCCTCAGGCTGAAAACTGTAGGGACAACACATCAACCTAAAAATCCAAGATAGCCGCAAGTGACCTCCAACGTTCTTCAACATATAGAGCATCCGACCCATCACAACTTTCACGTCAGCTTTCCGTTGAGCGGTCTCGGCATCATATTCGCTGCATGCTCACCGATCAATCGATCTCGTACTGGTCATATCTTCTATCTTAGAATGAAGACTTCAAATATATATGATAGACGCGATGCGTGCCAATGCTATCCGCAGAACATCCACAGTCCACCAACTTTGATATCAGTCTCCGGGAGCCAAAAAAAGGCGTAAGTGTCAAGCAAATCCAGCGAATGCCTATATACACCGTAAAAAAAAAGGTTGTCGGGCCTAGTGGACTCAGCCTGTAGAAGGACTCCTACAACAGCACAAGCATTGAAGGAAGCCGAGATTGAGGTTGAGGTTGAGGTTGAGATTGAGACCATGCACAGGGAACATGTGGGCAGCGACGACACACGCCAGCGCTGCCGTAACGGGGATGCGCACCGCTATACCCGTCCCCCTGTAGAAGACGATACAAAATGCTACCGCAAATGTGTCAAACCTGTTCGCCATTGTCAGGTCACAGTCTAAACCCGCTTCCTGGTCACGTACGCCCATCCAAGAAGCACCTCTGAAAGCGAAAATAAAATGGCAGATTTTACTAGACCATGTGGTTCTCGCAACAGCCGACCGACTTTGGAGAGCTGCAGAAGCGGTGAACGTTTGCAATGTGAAAGTGGACATGGATTGACACTACCGATCGCGACGGATCGCCCATGGACGTGGTACGATATGGGTTAAAGAAGGTGAAACTGAAGCCGAGGCTCCCATAACTAAAAATGATTGAAATGTACGCCAGGATCTGTTCGGGCCTTGATGAATTGTCTTGGTTGGGATAGTTAGTTGCAATCCAAGTGAGGAGCCCCACGTTTGTAGTCAAGAGCACCGTTGCCTGTTGTAAGATAAAAGATATTAACCCATAGCACGAAGGAAAGCACGGCATACCAGTAGATTAGAATCGCTAACATTTTTGTCGACTTCACTGAGAAAGTCTAGCCAGCCCTTTGGAGTAAAGTCATTCCAGAGCGACAGCAGCCGCTCCCTGTACACCTCGTGTAAACCACGGAGGAATGGAGAAAGGATGCGCATCAACAAGGCTCCATATTTTCCAGCCGGTGGATCAAGGTTTTGGTTTGGAGGGTAAACAGGTTCGAGGCTGTACCGATCATACGAAACTTGCAGAGCATCATCATCTAGCGTTGAATGTTCAGAATGAGGTTAAATGAGCCAAATAGGATCCGCCTTACTACAGGTTGCCATGAATCTCGCTAGCGAAGAGACAGGATAAGGCAAGAAATGATGGAAATTCAGATTGAACAAACCTGCAATCCATGCAGAATGACCACTCCCATCATGGAGATCCGCTATTTCCGCATGATGAGCAGCATTCAAGAGCACTTGAAAGATTACCCTCACCTTCAATCTCTTTCGCTTTGTTAAGCATGTACATGGACTCTAGGTTCTTGTCGTCATAGAGTGAGGGCGAAAATGTGGCCAAAAGTCTATCTGTACCAGTACAATCATCAGAAATCAGAGGAACTGACGAGGGTGAGCTGACCTGCAGCAGACTGGCGCAATGTATTCAAATTCTCAATGACGTCCCTTGTCACAGAAAATGTCGTTGGGAATAGTTCGCAATGCTTCCTACAGGTCGCCTCGATTCATAATCGCACGGGCCTTCATCGACGCGAGGACTCACCAATACTGAGCTACATTACCTGCCAGACAGTCCATCAGATACGACGATAAACCAGAATCTTTGAAAGGAGGTGAACGCACAATGCACTCCAGGCTTTGGACATCCATCCAGCGTACATGACAACCATCTCCAGTCCCACCCAAAAGATACGTTGTATGACGTGGGAAACGCAATAATACGACACTCGATCTGATTGGACATCCAATACCATATTGACCGCATGTTCTTTGAGCAGGCCCTGGAATGCAGGGGTTTGGAATACAAGGCTTGACTGAAGTCTATCGGCCTTTGCCATAATTTGGTTGCGTCTCCGTTCGTCGAACACGTCGGACGACGTGTACACGTGCTATCATGTCTGCTTGGCACGACCGGGATGTGAAGAGAAGTATACGTGACCCAACGCACCTTTTCCTCGTGAACAAAGTAAACACCGGCGCCTGGGTGTTGGATGCTCATCCAGCCTTTCGGCAAGCTACATTAGCGTGTCGCTATCGGTCCGCCATTCGATGCCATGACAAGAAAACGCGCACCTTCCGCCTTGCTCGCGCGAAGTAACACTTTCGGAGGGCGTTAAGAACAACGATGCAGATGGATACGATGCTCGCCACCCACCTGTTACCGCCATGATCGACGTGCTTTTGAATCTTCGATGGTGTAGTCGGCTCCGGCAGGTTGTTCATTGTCGTTGCTCCCACTGGACGGTGACGCGTGAACGTTGAACGACGGAAGCGAGTCAAGAGAGGGACGTGCTCTGGAGCTTGATGTATCGAGCCAGATGGTTTAAATGTTCAGCATGTATTGGCGCCGGGTGCAGACCGTGAGGTAGATTGAAGCACTAGCCAAGAGCCTTCTTGGACGCTCTTAGCGCAGCTATCATGCGGCAGGAGCATGTTCGACTCGGATACACCTGCGACCTGCGCTCAATCATTGAGCTAGAAGCTTCATTCAATCTATGACAGACTTGCTGAGGTGTGTTGACAGGGTCTTGGGCGCTTTCGGTGGGTTGGAGGGGTGTGCACAGTTATCATGCAGCGGAAACATGCCCGACCTGGACACGCGGAAGCTCGTGTTCAGTGACGAATCATCAAACTAGCGGCTTCATTCGATTCTGATGATGTGAACTGTTCTGACGAGAAGGATAACGTGACCATAGGACATAGAGAGCGGACCGGAAGTTTCCGACGGGTAGCCGGGCTTTGGGTGTACGTCTCCGACTGGAAAAGACATTGGCTGCCTTGACTACTTCAAACTCTGAGCGCCTCTCATGTCTATCGTACTGCGATCCAGAAGCCTCTACGCAAATGAGTATTGACCGTGCGTGCTGCCAGGTGTACAGTAAATGAATTTAGTCTCCGCTAAACAGGCTTGTAGTGGACAAGAGGATGGCCGAGAACAAAAAATGCCAGCTCAACTGGCCCTCAGAACAACTGACGTCGCATGCTGGATACAACAACGAAACTAACCACGCGACCACTCAACCAGTCAAAAAGATCGCGCATCGTCTTCACGTAGACACCAACTTGGGCGGCAAGGGGATGCCAGCGGCGTAAAGAATCCTCTCGAAGTCATGCCCAACGCTTCCACGCCAGACCCAGACGCCTTGTGCGACGTCCCCCGCCCGATTGAAATCGACTCTCGGCCATTCCTAGCCCCATGTGCCATCCTTTCGATGCTTAGCGTGGACCACGCACAGCTGCGCGCCGCGGTGGTGCCTTGCGTTGGCGAGGCTAGTATGGAAACATGGGAGCACTCCCATTTCCGCTGCCCAACATCACCGTCGTGTTCGCCGATCGACCTCTCCAGATGCTGGCTCCCCACACGGAGCCCGCATTGCCAGCAGGTCCAATGGGCATCACAAGCATGGCATCGTCTTTGTTGTCCTCGTCGTCGGGTGTCAGGGACAGCGGTCGAACCGGTCTTGACAGTGACGCCGACGAGCCAGAAGAGGAGACAGGCGAAGGCGAGCAAAGTGACTCTACGGGTTCAGAACGAACCACGATTTCGTCGAGTATCTTGAAATCGAGCGCATTGGATGTGCTGAATGCGGGTGCGAGCCACATGCCTAATTCATCATGGCCTTTTTCCTTGTGGACACAATAGATCATATATGATCTGGATGCCTAATTATCGTCCAGCCATCCGACAGCCCATATGGACGTGTCAACCGCATTGAATCAGCCCCCGCACAGAACGACACTCGTTCGATCGGGTCCAACGCACTGCCCGTTCGTCGCGCCATGCGCCCACAAGGACGAACTAGACGCTCATACGACGTGCTGGATGCACCTCCCATCACCAACACCCCCATGCCTCCGGATACATTTGATATGATCATGTCCGATCGGGTGTCCCCCCGAGGCTACCTGCCCAAACAAGCACCGCATGGCTGGCGAGCGTCAACGATGGGCTATCCGTTATCGGACTCTTACTGACGACGACCGGACAACATGGCGCGAGTGGGTCAACGAGACGCCCTGCAGAACTAAACAGTTTTGTGACACACCTGACACCTACCGGATTCACGTCTTTTCTTTTTTTCAAAGTTTAATCAAGTGTCATTTTAGACGCTCTGTGGATGACCGCAATGCAGTGGATGGTGTTACTCAACACACCCTGACTAGAATAATATAAAGGGGAAAAAAGGTACCGTGTACTCCAGTTTCGTCGAGAGCGTGCTCTGCGGTTTCTACGCACCACGTATGGATGGTCGTATGGTCAATTTGCAGAACTGCGTGGACGGGTTGGCGGAAAGGATGCCATCACGTTGCCTGGTGGGTTTCCGCGCCAGACTGTCATGTCGAGTGTTCATCGCGACGGCCAACGTGAGGCATGAGGGGAAGACACCTAAGGCACGAGAATTATGTGTACGTTCGGTGACATTCAGCGTCTCGAAAACCGTACGGCACATATACATCGACCTAGTAAAAACATGTAGCTGTGACCTCGAGCATTGTTCAATATATGAAGCGCTCAGCACCACAACTTCCACACTAGGTTTCCGTTGGCCAGTCTCGGCATCACATTCACTGCACGCTCAAGCGCTCACCGATCGATCGATCTCGTACGGGTCACATCTTCTCTCTCGGAATGGAGATCTCAAAGATATATGATTGATACGATATGTGCCATTGCCATCCACAGAACATCCACAGTCCACCAACCTTGATATCAATCTCCGAGAGCCAAAAAGAAAAAAAAAACGTGAAGGTGTCAAGAGCACCCAACAAAGGTCCGTACGCATGCCCATCGTAAAAAAAACGCAAGAAAAGGCGTGTCCGGCCCGGCCGACTCAGGGCATAGGAGGGCTGTCGCGCTTGCACGCCTTTCGAGAGAGCTTGAGACCGTATCCGGGGAACATGTGGGCAGCGACGACGAACGCCAGCGCCACCGTAATGGGGACACGGACTGCAATGCTCGTTCCCTTGTAGAAGATGATGCAGAATGCCACCACGAAGGTGTCTAACCTGCTCCCCATCGTCAAGTCCCAATCTGAACCCGTGTTGTGGTCACGTACGCCCATGCAAGAAATACCTCTGGGAGCGAAAACAAGATGGCAGACTTTGCTAGACCATATGGCTCTTGCAACAGCCGAGTGACTCTGGAGAGCTGCAGAAGCGGTGAACGTTTGTAACGCAAAAGTCTACAAGGATTGGAATTACCGCTCGCGATGGATCGCCTACGGATGTGGTACGATACGGGTTGAAGAAGGTGAAACTTATGCTGACGCTCCCATAACTACAAATGATCGAAATGTATGCCAGGATCTGTTCAGGCTTTGTTGAATTGTCTTGGTTGGGATTGTTTGCTGCAATCCAAGTGAGGAGCGCCGCATTCGTAGTCAGGAGCACTGTTGCCTGTTATGGAATAAAAGATGTTAACCCTAGCACGAAGGAAAGGGACGACAAACCAGCAAATTAGAATCACTAATGTTTTTCCCGACTCCGTTGAGAAAATCTAACCAACACTTTGGGGTAGAGTCTTTGTAGAGCGACAGCAGCCGCGCCCTGTACATCTGATGTACACCACGAAGGAATGGAAAAAGAATTTGCATCAAAAGGGGTTCATATTTGCCAGCCTGTGGTCCAGCATTTTTGTTTGAAGGGTAACCGTGTCCGACGTCATATTGACCATATGAACCTTGCAGGACTTCATCATCTAGCGTTGAACGTTCAGAACGAGGTTAAAGAAATAATCTAGGATCAGCCTTACTATAGAGTGCCATGAATTTCGCTAATGGGGGACAAAATGAGGCAGGAAAGTGTGAAAGTTCGGATTGAACGAACCTGTGATCCATGCGGAATGACCACTCCCTTTATAGCGGTCCGCTGTTGCTAAATGATGAGCAGTATTCGGGGACGTTGGAAAGATTGCCTCACCCTCAATCTCTTTCAACATGTTAAGCATGTACATGTACTCCAGGTCCTTCTTGCCATAAAGTGAGGGCGAAGGTGTGACCGAGA
>JBBPMV010000203.1:0-23606 GCA_038090495.1 Heimioporus retisporus | reverse complement strand
TTGCGCAGTATATAAACCTAGGTACTTCGTCCCTTGTACCTCAGCTTAGTTCTGCTCAATCTTACCTCGTTCCCCTTCGTTCCCCTCATCGTAACTCGCTGCTACCTCGTCGGTAGGCAGACTCACACCCAAACCACCTGCTATACATCCTAGCAGGCAGAACCCTTGACCCTATAGGGCAAGTACTCCGTTGTCACACTGAACCCTTGACCCTGTTCTCTAGTTCTTTGAGCCTACGCTCGTTCCTACCCGGACCAAGCGTAACAGCTCTCAGGTGTCCAAGAATAAATTTCAGTGTAGCTACTTTTTGTGCTAAATCTGCTTGGCTGCAGTGTCTCAAGGCCTAACCAATCTCGCAGTGCTATGTGACAACCCTGGGTTGCTTAGCCATCACTTTGCCACAGCAAGTCAAATTAAGAACCATGCCATTTTACTGATGTAGATTGAGCAGGACTAAGCTGAAGTACAAGGGATGAAGTACCTAGACTTATATACTGTACAATGGAAAGTCATAGAAGGTCATGGAACAGCTATGACTAAGCAAAGAAAGTTTGAAAAGAACAAAAAGTAGAGATAAGAGAGATAAAGGTGTGTGACAAACACATTGTATATTCTAGAGCACTCTATCAAAGTAGAAGCATTGGGTAAGGCTGATGATGGTAAGCAAAGATGAAAAGAGATAAAAAGAACAGGGGTGAATCATAACATTACCTCTGGAGTACATTTGAAACCACAGTAAGAAACAAAAGGTAAAAGAAGAGATAAACTAGAGGTCCATGCAATGATCCACACCAGGGTATCCAGTCATGTTTGTATAGGCTGAGGCATCATAGTTGAGGTATCCCCACTCTTCATCAACATCCAAAGATCCTTTGGTTGACATTTCAGATTGGTGATGAAGTTCCTCATTGGAATGTGGAGGACATTGGTGATGACAATGACCTGACAGAGGAGGGATGGGGAGAGGAGTATGAGGAACAGTAGAAGATGATAGATGTTGAGCAAGAAAAGTGGAGGAGGATGTTTGAGACCTGCAAGAAGAATGAGAGGATGAAGATAAGGAAGAGGGTATGAGAGGAGCTGGAGTCCAAGGATGAATATGAGGGCATTGATAAGCTGAATGTCCCAGAGCATGTTTATTGTAATGAGAACAACAATAATAGATGTAGTTAGCCTGAATGTGAGAGAGGCAATGACAATGGAAACAGGCATGGTTGTAAAGGGGATGGGTATTTGGCAGAGGACAATTTTGTTTGCCTTCCCAGGCAACCTTAGTTCTCTTGACAGAGGCTAGCTCTTCAGAGGTCAAAGGAGCACTAGAGGCCTCAGGGGATTATTTGTTAGTGGTAGATTTCAAGTTTAAAAATTCCATGTAGCACTGAATGTCCAATGTCAATGCTCTCAGTACTAGACAGAGTCTGTAACTAGTAGATTGCACCTGTAGGAATGCTCTACAGGATATAAGTACAATATGTGAGTGTCAAGTAGAGTGTCTCACCTCAGTACTAGACAGAGTCTGTGACTGAGGTGTAGACATGACAAAATGAAGATTATCTACCTGATGATTATGTAATATGGCTGTAGCCAAGTCCATTTGAGTCTATTGTACAAAATCCAAAACACAACATTGTCCATCTCCAACTGATGCATCATGGATATGATGAGATCCTGTAAAGCTTGCTGGGTTTCGAGGATGCAGAAAGAATGGTGCATGCAAGCAGTGTCATCTGCAACAAGATCTGCTTGGGTGCAGAGGTTGTGGAGTTTGTTGTACATGAGAAAGAGTAAATGAAGAGGAGATGAAGGTTCTAAATGGTTATGAAGAGAAATGTGAAGGTTTGGGTTATTGAGAAATGAAAGTATACATCCCTGTTGAATAGAAGAGAAAGGGTCACAGTATACTTGAGAAGCAAAAGGAGGGGGATTGACAATGGGTTCAGAGGTGATGGGAGAGGGAGGCCAAGGTCCATTCCAGGGTTGATCTAGGGTTTTGAGATGAGGGAGTTCAGGAGGAGGGTTCCAGCCAGCATTGGCTTCAACAGAGGAGGAGTAGCTAGAGGAGGCATTGACCATGGTGATGAAATGATGGGGGAAAAGAGGATGGAGGGAAAACAGAGGGGTGAAGGGTTTTATAATCTAAAAAAAAAACTTCCTTGGCATGTTTGAACTCTGATTCCAGAAGCCAAGAGTCTTCTTCAGCTGAATATCCTTTCCATTGGACTGAGAAGTGTTGGTTGTTCAGAGTTCCCTTGTGTCAGATTATCTTTTCCATTTCATACTCTTCTTCTCCATCTATGAGGTCAGATGGGGGAGAAGGGAAGTTTAGGCTGTGTACATCATTTTCATGATAGGGTGATAGGAGAAAAGCATGAAAGGTGTTGTGAATTTTCCAGGTACAAGAGAGGTGGGGTTTGTAAATGAGTGGAGATAGTACCTGGACAATGGTAAATGGGCCTTCTTATTTGGGGGCAAACTTTGGATGAGAAATGAGGTGTTTCAGATTGCAGGCTTCTAGCCAAACCTTATCACTTTTACAAAAGTGGGTAAATTTATGTACTATGAGAATGGGCTTTCATGATCTGTCTAGCAAGTTCATGGGCTGCCAGAGCTTTGTCTCAAGCAGTGGAGAGGGCTTTCAGTTGTTCTTTGACTGCCAGGAGGTTGGATTTGACAATGACAATGGGGAGGGGGTGAGGTTTGAAACCATAGGTGAGGAAGAAGGGAATTTGCCAGTAATGGAGTGAGGGCAGTGGTTGTGGGCAAATTCAGCATGGGAAATTATTTGGGACCATGTGGAAGGGGAATTGCCACAGAAGATGTGGAGATAAGTCTCAACTTCTTGGTTGACACATTCTGTTTCTCCATCAGATTGAGAATGATAGGTGGTGGAGAGGAAGAGATCATATCCAAGTAGTCATCCAAGTTCTTTGGCAAAGGCAGAGGTGAATTGTGGACCATGATCTAAGGTGATCTTGTTGTAGAGGCTGAACCAAGTGTAAACCTTGTGGAAGAAAAGAGAGGCAATTCCTTTGGCAGAGACAGATTTTTTTATAGGGCAGAGAATCACCCCCTTAGTAAGCCTATGGTCTACCACAACCAAAAGACTTTCAAAACCATTGGAGAGGGGGAGGTTGGTGATCAGATCACAAGAAACCTGCTGAAAAGGGCAGGAGCAGGAGGAGGCAATTAGAGACAGAGAAGGGACAGTGGGTGTTATGCTTGGTCCAGGTTGGAATGAGCATAGGCTCAAAGAACTGAAGCATAGGGTCAAGGGTTCAAAGTATGGGTGAAGGACTTGCCACACAGGGTCAAGGGTTCTGTCTGCTAGGATGTATAACAGATGGTTTGAAGGTAAGTCTGCCTACTGAAGAGGTAGCAGTGAGTTATGATAAGGGGAGCAAAGGAGAAACAAGGTAAGATTGAGCAGGACTAAGCTAGAGTACAAGAGACAAAGTACTTAGGCTTATATACTGCACAATAGAAAGTCATAGAATGTTATGGAACAATCATAACTAAGTGAAGAATGTTTGAAAAGAATAAGAAGCAAAGATAACAAAGATAATGGTGTGCGATGAACATGTTGTATGTTCTAGAGCACTCTATTGAAATAGAAGCATCAGGTAAGGTCGATGATGATAAGGACAATGATGAGAAAAGAAAAGAATAGGGATGAATCATAACAATGGGATGCATGTTGGCTTTGGCTGATTGACAGGAAGTGCAACCTTTGATGTACATATTTGTGGACAAACTGGGTGAGGCTAGGCCACCAGAATTCAGAGGCAATGAGTTGGTGGGTTTTCAAATAACCAGGGTGGCCAGCAGTGAAGTGATTATGATGTCATTCAACAACTGATTTGCAAAGGTTGGGGGGAACATAGGCATGGCCTTGGTAAGTGAGGATGTCAATGTCATATTGCCAGTTAGAGAGTTGAGAGTGAAAGTGAGCAAGGACATCACCAGTTGTAGCTCAGAGTGCATCAGGCATAAGAGGGTCTGAGGTAGAAGAGGAGGTGAGTTTCTCCTGGAGGGCAACATCAATGATGTTCACAAAAAGAAAGTCAGGGAGGAGGATGACATTATTGTTGTCATCATCAGTGGCAGGAAGAAGGTCTGGTTGACAAGAGAGAGTGTCTGGGACAGCAAGGGAGGTACCAAGGACATGAGTGAGGCAGAGGTCAAAGTCAGAGATGTCAAGTAACCATTGAGCCTGTTGATGGTTGAGCTTTTGAGGTTGGCAGAAGTATGTATGTTAGGTTTTTGTGGTCAGTGAAAACCTGGACTTGGAAGGGGGAGCCATGAAAATAATGTTGCCAAGCTTTGAGACCATGAATGACAGCAAGAAGTTCTCTGTTGTAAATATCATAGTTTTGTTTAGTAGGAGAGAAGGATTGTGACAAGTAGGAGCAGGGGTGCCAGTCTCCATTGGCATTGGTTTGGGGAAGGACACCACCAGAAGCATACTTGAAGGCATCAGTGGTGATGGTGAAGGGTCAGGTGGGATCAGGGAGGTGGAGGATTGGTTGAGTGAGGAAGAGCTTCTTTAGTTCATTGAAGGAATCCTGGCAAGAAGGGGACCAGTTCCATGATTGGTTTTTCTTGGTGAGGTCAAGGAGGAGGTGGGTGATATTAGAGTAGTTGGGAATGAATCATCAGTAGAAGTTGGCAAAGCCAAGGAAGGACTGGACATCCTTGACTTTGGAAGGTGTAGGCCATTCTTGAATGCCATTGAGTTTGACTGGGTCCATGGCAAGCTCATCTGGACAAACAATCATACCCAAGTACTCAACTTCTGAGACAGCAAATTTGCATTTTTTGAGCTTCAGATGAAGGTTGAGTTCCTGCATACATTGTAGAACACATTTAGTATGTTCCTTGTGGATCTTGGCATTGGGGGAGAAGATGTGAAGGTCATCCATATAAATGACCAGCCATCCTTTGGTGATTATGTTCCTGAAAGAGTCATTCATAAATCATTGAAATATGGTAGGAGAGTTACAAAGTCCAAAGAACATGACCATAGGTTCAAAGAGGCCTTTGTGGGTGATAAAGGCCACCTTCCATTGATGTCCATTTTTGATATAAATATTGTTGTATCCCCATCAAATATCAAACTTGGTGGGGACTTTAGCTCCTTTGAGTTTGTCAACAAGGTCAGGGATGAGAGGGAGGGAATAAGCATTTCAAACAATGTGTTTATTGACATATCTGTAGTTCTGGCAAGGGTGGAGACCTCCATCATTCTTTTTGATAAAGAAGAAGGAAGTAGCCTGGGGGAATTCAAGGGACAAATCTTGCCAGCTTTGAGGTTTTCATCAAGGAAGGCTTCAGTTGTAACCTTTTCATCAGGGCAGAGAGGGTAGAGTTTGCTGATCTTTGGGGTAAAAGATTTGTCTAAATTGATTTCATGGTCATAAGGTTGGCTGGGGGGACATGGTCAGTCACTTCCTTAAAGAAGACAGAGGTGAAGTTGGTGTATTCTGAGGGGAGGACAGGTTTTGGTTTCACTTTCTTGACAGCCATGGCAAGCTTAGTAGCTGTGGTAAGTTTGGCAATGGTAGCATTTGGAACAAAATGAGAGCTACATCAGATGATCTGTTGTATGACTTGGATATCATGGTTGTGAAGGAGGTGTTGTTGCTGTATCTCCTTCTGCATGTAGTCAAAGAGTTGTCCATCCCAAATGGTGACAATGTTGATATGTTGAGGGGGTTAAGGAGTAGAAGTCATAAGTGTAGGAGGTGGGGGGGGAGGATTGAGTGTGTTTCTGGTAGAGACAGTCTGACTGGTCAGATTCTAGAGGGATAGAGAGTTCTCAAGAGGTCCAGTCAATGGTAGGGTTGACTTCCTTAAGCCACAGAAGTCCAAGGATGATGTTTTCCTTTCCACAATTGAGGATGTAGAAAGTGATCTAGTGAGCCACCGATCTGATGCAAATGAAGAGGGAGGTGGTGAAACAGATTTGTCCATTTTTGTTGGCAGATTGGTCAATATTGTTGACAGTGATGAGAGTGGGGAGTTTGGTTTTTGGGAGTTTGTACTTCCAAACAAAGTCCCAGTCAATACAAGAGATCTGTGCTCCAAAGTCAATCAGAGCATAAGTTCCAATGGCTTTCAAGTGTGAGGGTTCAATGATGTGAACAGGGATTTGCATAACCTGTTTGGTTATCAATGATACAAGTACAGATACACAAGAAAAGGAGGGTCATTGGGTTGGGATATGCCCTCTATCTAAAAATCCTTCCCTGGGATGGCAAAGAAGATTTGAGCTACAGTTTCTTCATCATTGTCATCATTCTCAACCTCTCTCAGCTGGGGAATCTCTTTGACCTTTCTAACCTTCTTCTCCATGGTCTTCTTTGACCTAGGGTTGTTAGAGGTGAAGACAGGGCATTGGCCAGAGATATGACCAGTTTGTTGGCATCAGAAGCAATGTCCCTCTGCATTGTAGTGTTTTCATTCTTCTGGGGTAAGTTTGCCAACCTTGATGGCATCAACATTCATGGTGCCAGGGTCTTTCAAAGTTCAAAAGGAGGTAAATGAATGGTAAGTGGAGGAACCAGACTTGTTCCTTTTGGCAATGTCTTTGGCCTTTCCCCATTGTGTGAGAAAGTGAATGGCCTTGGAGTACTATTCATTGATTGTGGTAGGGATGGTATCCATGGACATGATGTGTCACCTGAGATGGATAGGGAGGGCTGTAGAGAAGTAACCAGTGAGGACATTTTCATTGATGATCTTGCTGATTTGGACTTTGTTTTGGAGTTCTGAAATGAACAAAGTGAGTTTGGGGATGCCAGCATTGCTGGCCATGCATTGAGTGGAGAGCCAAGTGATGGCTAAGGCTCAGATGTTGTGGTGTTCAAAGGTGGTTTTAAAGGATGTGACAAAGTCCTCAAACTTACCAAAACCTACTGGTTTACCAGCAGCATTAGGGGCAAGAGCAGTTTTACAGAAAGAGGAAGCCCAGGTGAGAATGGCTCTGAACTTCATGTATGAGAGGGCAAATGCAATTTTCTTTGCCTCAGTATTGTAGATCTTGTTGTTGATGAGGTAGGTCCGGACAGAGTTCAACCAGATGGTTGCCTTAGTGTAGTCACAATTGAAGGTGTCAGAGGAACCAATACAGAGTTCAACTGGTTTTGAGAGGATGGTCATAGTGGAAGAGGGTACAAAAGGTGGGAGGGGTTGGGTGGAGGTGAAAATGTGGACAAGAGGGGGAAGGGCTGGGGCAGGGTGAGGTGCTTGGAAGGGAAATAAAGGGGGTTGAGAAGCAGTTGAGGTGGGGGAGGGTGGCATGGGATTTCTGGAGATAGTAAGCACTAAGGATAACTGGTGGGCAAAGTCAATGTCTTCCTGTTGCTCAGCAGCAATGGGAAGGGTGGTATCTGGGTCTAGGTGGAAGGTTTCAGAAGGGGAGGACAGTGAAGATGAGGTCTTTGAGGGGAGTTCTACTATGGTGAGCCTGTGCATACTATGCAGAGCTCATTTTCTGTGGGAGGGGGTTCTGGGAGGAATGGTGGAGGATCTGTAATAGTGACAGTCCTAAATGAAGAGCTTAGTCCTTTTATTGTGCTTAGTCTGGATAGGAACGAGTGTAGGCTCAAAGAACTAAAGTGCAGGATCAAGGGTTCAAAGTAAGGACAAAGAATTTGCCACTAGGGTCAAGGGTTCTGCCAACTAGGATGTATAGCTGGTGGTTTGAAGGTGAGTCTGTTTACTGAAGGGGTAGCAGCAAGTTATGATGAGGGGAGCAAAAGGGACAAGGTAGATTAAGCAGGACTAAGCTGAAGTACAAGGGATGAAGTACCTAGGCTTATATACTGCACAATGGAAAGTCATAGAAGGTCATGGAACAACTATGACTAAGCGAAGAAAGTTTGAAAGGAACAAAAAGTAGAGATAAGAGAGATAAAGGCATGTGACAAACACATTGTACATATGTTTTAGAGCACTTTATTGAAGTAGAAGCATTGGATAAAGCCAATGATGGTAAGCAAAGATGACAAGAGATAAAAAGAACAGGGGCAAATTGTAACACCAAGCTCTCCTGACTTGTCAATACCACCAATGACTTGTCATCATCATTTCTCAGTCCCAAACTACTTCATTTGCATTCTATCACCAATGACTCACTACACCTGTGCTTTGTGTCCTCCCTTACCATTGCTGCTACTGCCCATGAAATCCACCAGCAAGCAGTCTCAAAGAGGAAAGAGCATCAAAGTTTTTTTGGGATAAATCATACTCTTATTGAATGGATCTGTTTATCCAGTGATGCCAGGAAAATGCAGAAAAATGATTGAAACACTCAAAGTTGTAGTTGAGTGCAGACGTAGGTGTGAGGGAAGAAAGTGTGATAACAAGTGTGAGCACACAAGTTGCAGGTGCTCAAAGGGGAAGGAAAGGGGTGAAATGTGTCTATCTTGCCTGGAACTCTGAGGGGAGAACCAAGAGAACTTGACTGAGGAGTTCCTTGGGGATCTATTGGCTTATATACTAGAATACATGTTTGTCCATATAGTGTATAGATCATAGATAAAGTATCCATGTGCATCCAGTGAGGATGTGGCAGCATAGCCATACATGCATAGATCATGAGGAGTACATACCATAGATGCATGGTGTGACAGATCTAAAGATAAATGATCATAGGGGCCAACATGCCCTAGGCATGAGGCAAGTCCAATCATAACATGTGTGATGTCCATGAAAAGAATCAGAGGTGAATGCATGGTCCATGAGGCTGTGAAGAAGTGAAAGGTTAAATGGATCCATGTGCCCATAAATGAAAGATAAACATACACTTAGATGTCAGCTGTTGCTGACATGTACACCCTGTCAGGGGCCAAGAAAGGAAAAAGAAAAGAGAGGAAAGGGAATATAAAAGAAAGCGAAAAATGTACATCCCTAACAATGATTGAAACTCTTTGGCAATTTCATTCAAAAGGTGAAGCAGTAGCAGTACTCCAAGCAGCAGCTCAGCTCTGTGAAGTTCTAGTTATTTGAGGAGTTAGTCAAGTACATTTTCAAGCATGATCCTCAGTATTCTGGTGACTAGCTGGAGAAATGAAAAAGCTTTGTGGATATGACTCAATGGTGCTACTCAACATACATACACATTGACAGAATTGATCTTTCTTTGAATCATGGTCCATCTCAGGTATGATTCATGGGTCTATAGGAGTTTTGTGGAGTGTATAACTCCTTAGTTTGGTTGGTAGAGTTAGGGATGGTGACTTCATCAGAAGTCCAGTTGATGGTTGGATTGGTATCTTTCAATCAGGGATGTCTGAGGATCATGTTCTCCTTTCCACAATGCATTACATGGAAGTGTACTTGATGAACAATGTTATTGAGGTGAATTGGGACTTCTGAGATGAACTTAATGTCTCTGTGTTTGTTTTGAGATTGGTCCATGTTATGGATAGGAATCAGTTGGAGGAGTCATTCAAGGGGAAGATTGTTCCTTTTGGCAAAATGCCAGTTGATGCAAGATATCAAATCTCCTGAGTCAATGAGGGCTTTGGTGCCAATGTTTGAAGATGTGCACATGATCAAAATGGGGATATAAATAGCATTTCATGTTTTAGAGGTAAATACAGGCATGCATCTAGTTGGGGAGGGGGCTCACATTGGTTGAGGCCTCTGATCTAAAAATTCAAGCAGTTTACAGAGTCAGATCCTTCCTCATCATTGTCTTCTTCTTTTGTAATGGGAAACACTGTGGTTTGTCTGATCTTCTTTGGAAAAGATTGATGGGTTGTAAAGTTTGATTGGGATATTTTGGGCATTGATACAACTGCCCTTTTTGATGGCATCAGAAGCATAGCCCTTGTTCAAAGCATCTCTTACATTCTTCAGAAGTCAATCTGTCCATTTTGACAGCATCAATCTCCATAGCATTTGGATCATGGGGTGGGTGGTGATGTTGGTAACTGAATGTTTGATGGAGGGTGGTGTGGGAAGAATGGTTGTATTGAGTGATGTCATCAGCTTTCTGGACTTGGGAAAAGAATTGGGTGGCTTTGGAGTACTATTCTTTGATCTTGAAAGGGATGGTATCCATAGACATAATGTAGCACATGAGGTATACTGGAAGTCCAGTGGAGAAGTAGCTGATGAGAATGTTCTTGTCTTTAATCTGGAGATCTGGACATTATTGTGGAAGTTGGCAATGTATTTGGTGAGTTCATTCTGTGTGACTCAGGAGGTGGTGTGGTGCATGGAGAGCCAGGAAATGGCAGTAGCTTGTGTCATGTCCATCACAGAAGTTTTTTTTGAACTTCTTGGAGAAGTTGAAACACTCAAAGCTTCAGTCAAGTGCAGTTGTGGGCAAAAGTGTGAGAGAAGAGTGTGAGCACACAAGTACAGGTGCTCAAGAGAAGGAAAAGAAGTGGAAAATAGTTTATCATGCCTGGAACTCTGAGGGGAGAACCAAGAGAACTCAACTGAGGAGTTCCTTGGGGATCTATTGGTTTATATACTACTTTACATGTTTGTCCATGTACTGTACAGAACATAGATAAAATATCCATGTGCATCCAGTGAGGATGTGGCAGCATAGCCATATGTGCATAGGTCATGAGGAGAACATACCACAGGTGCATAGTGTGACAGATCTGAAGATAAATGATCATAGGGGCCAACATGCCCTAGGCATGAGGCAAGTCTGATCATGACATATGTGATGTCCATGAGGTGAAACAGAAAGTAAAAGCATGGTCCATGAGTCCATGAAGAAGTGAAAGATCATGTGGGTCCATATACCTGTAAGTGAAAGATAAACATATGCTTGGATGCCAGCTGTTGCTGATGTGTACACCCCATTAGGGGCCAAGAATGAAAAGAGAAAAGGAAAAGAAAAGAGACATAAAGAAAAGGAAAAATGTACATCTGTAACAGAAGTCATCCCATGAGAAAGTTATTGTACTGTTGTCAGTGGGCTTTGAGGTAAGGATGGTTTCTCTGTAAGTTGCAGCCCAAGTGACAGCAGATCCTTCAGTCATATAAGATAAGGCAAATGCCATCTTTTTGGCATTGTTGTTGTACATCTCCTGAAACACTCAGAGCCATAGTCTGATGTATGT
Organism: Heimioporus retisporus; assembly: GCA_038090495.1. Taxonomy (NCBI): domain Eukaryota; kingdom Fungi; phylum Basidiomycota; class Agaricomycetes; order Boletales; family Boletaceae; genus Heimioporus; species Heimioporus retisporus. Next base: position 12,516 of record JBBPMV010000203.1, on the reverse strand, counting down.
CATAGGTGAAAGTGTGAGAGCAAGTGTGAGCATGCAGTTGCAGGTACTTGAAAAGAGAAGGGAGGAAAGTAGTCTATCTTGTGAACTCTGAGGGGAGAACCAAGAGAACTCAACTAAGTGGTTCCTTGGGGATCTATTGGCTTTATATACATATAGTATATGTACTCATGTTCATCTCATCTTACCTTTACTCAATGCCTTATGCCAGTGCCAGATGGACTCTGAGTGCTTCACAGCTGGTCTTGTGCAATATATACATATAAGGCACAGTGTGACATCTTTAAATCTTACTTAAGGTATCATTGTGTTATAGGGTAATTTAATTAAAAACACATCAAATCATGCTTGCTCATAGTTTAGTATACATACATATACATGCTGTATACATAATTAGCAGCATATAGTAGTTGTAGACATCCCAGTCTTGTTATCATTGATGCTATCATGATATATATAAAATTTACATTTAATTCATTTTGACCTCTTAAATCAATAGTCTTTGATTGGCAAGAATATTACTGGTATCTAGTCTAGTAGTCATTTCAATTTAAGTCCTGACAGTGCTAGTCTATTGAGACACAATGAGAGAAATTGATATGTATTCCTTAACAAATTTTTTTCTTATGGTATAACTTTCTAGAAATTACTTTTAAAACAAACTTGAAGAGCCTATTGACTAGGACAAGGTTGCAATCTGTATGTTATTGCTCCTGCTTGATTTTTCAAGTTGGTATAGTAATAGCAGGGGACAAGATGAAAATGTCTTGTAAATGAAAAAATCCTTGGCAAGGAGCCATAGGAAATAGCTAGTTGTCTCTTTAATATTTCTGATGTCAATCTCCCCTTTGTTCACTGTGGCCTACAAGGAATTGAAGGCTGTAATTATATTATTATTATTTGCATGCAATAAGAATACAGCAGCACAAAAGAGGGTTTAGAAAAATACATATGCCGTATGACTCCATATCTGGCCTTTAGTTGTCTTGCTGCAGATACACAAATGATTTGTAACCATAATCTTGATATTGTGACCTATACACCAATGACCAAAGATAAAGTGAGGCCTGAAAGTATTGCAAATGCTTATTTTTTATCCTTAGTATCCAAGCAAACTACTTCACACAGTTTTTGTTTTGCTAGTTCAAGAAGGCCAGCAGGTGAGTAACCAGGCATTAATATTAATGAGCCCCCATCAATATATCAGTTAGCATCACAGAAGTATTGTCAAGGACATGATATACACAATGTCTGACCATATAGAATGATATGTTGCAAATTTGCAACTTTGTCAGGTTGTACTATACCAAAAGAGGGAATGGTGCATGCTAATCCCACTTATCAGCAAATCAGCCTATGCTATCTAGCATATGACAGATTGGACAGAGCTGGCCTAGATTGGCCAACATCCCAGCTCCTGACAGCTCTTCTAATAAACTATAAAGTATCTAATTGGCCAAACTGTCCCAAATCTATTTTAGATTGTCACAATCTTGCCTAAGATATCTAGTACTGAATGTATATAAGTAAAAGCAAATCAAAAGTGAACACCAAATATATACTAGTTTAATTACACTTATTTATTACCTTTAAGATCATTTTTTATTGTTTTTATCATAACTTGATTTTACATCAGTTGAACTATAATAGAATACATACAAGCTTAATCTTCTACATTGCATCTGATCATACAATAGTGTGCTTAACATGGATATTAGATATGTATGCAGCACTCAACACTTTCAAAATTCTATTATTATCCATACTGTTATGCTTGGTCTGGGTAGGAATGAGTGTAGGTTCAAAAGAACTAGAATGTAGGGTCAAGGGTTCAAGGTAACGACAAAGGACTTGCCACACAGGGTCAAGGGTTCTTCCTGCTAGGACATATAGCAGGTGGTTCAAAGGTAAGTCTGCCTACCAAAGAGGTAGCAGTGAGTTATGAGGAGGGGAATGAAGGAGAAACAAGGTAAAATTGAGCAGGACTAAGCTAGGGTACAAGGGATGAGGTACCTAGATTTATATACTGTGCAATAGAAAGTCATGGAATGTTATGGAACAATCATGACTAAGCAAAGAATGTTCAAAAACAATGAAAAGCAAAGATAACAAAGATAAGGGTGTGTAACAAACATGTTGTATGTTCTAGAGCACTCTATTGAAGTGGAAGCATCAGGTAAAGCTGATGTTAGTAAACAAGATGACAAGAGAAAAGAATAGGAGCAAATTGTAACATTACCCTTGGAGTAAATTCAAAACCACTATGAGAAATAAAAAATCAAAAGAAAAGATGAGTTACAAGTCCATGCAGTGATCACCACCAGGGGAGCCAGTCATGTTGACAATAGTGGATGTATTGTAGTCAGGATATCCCTATTCTTCATCAACATCCAAAGAACCTTCAGCTGGCATTCCAGACTGACAACAGAATTCAGCATTGGAACAAGGAGGATGTTGACAATGATGATGGCCAGAGGGAGGGGAAATGGGAAGAGGAGTATGCAGAACAGGAGGGGATGAGAGTCATTGCATGAGAGGATGAGTGGAAGTAGAGGATGAAGCATGAGACCTACAAGAACCATGAGGGGAATGAGAGGAGAATGATGATGAGGAGGGAACAAGGGGGGCTGGGGAACAGCAATGAAGTAGAGGACATTGATAGGCAGAATGACCTGGGGTGTGTCAATTACAATGAGGGCAACAATAGTAAACACAATTGGCCCTGATGTGAGAAAGGCAGTGACAATGAAAACAGGCTCTGTTGTAAAGGGGGTGGGTCTCCAATAAGGGGTGATTCCTTTCACTGTTCCATGCTACTTCAGTCTGCTCAATGGAGGCTAGTTCCTCAGGAGTCAAGGGTTCACTGGAGGCTTTAGGAGATTGTTCATTAGCATTAGATCTCATGTTAAGATGTTCCATGTAGCACTAGATATCTGATGTCAACTTATCCATTTCCAACTGATGCATCATGGAGATGACAAGGTCCTGGAGGGTGTGGTAGGTTTTGAGGATGTGGAAGGAGTGGTGCATACAGGCAGTGTCATTGGCAATGAGATTGGCATGGATATGAAGGTGGGAAAGTTTGTAGTACTTGCAAAAAAGAGAATGAAGAGGAGATAAGGGTTCTAAATGATTAGGAAGAGAGATGCAAAGATTGGGGTTGTCAAGAAATGAGAGCATACATCCCTGTTGAATTGAAGAGAAAGGGTTGCAGTGAACATGAGAGGCAAAGGGAGGGGGGTTGACAACAGGTTCTGTAGTAATGGAAGGAGGCCACAGGCCATCCCATGCATGGTCCAAAGTTTTGAGGCAAGGGAATTCAGGAGGTGGGTTCCAGCCCACATCAGCTTTGATGGAAGAGGAGTGACTAGGGGAGACATTTGGCATTGTAGCAAGATGATGGTGGGGAGGAGGACGAAGGGAAAATGGAAGGGTGAAGGTTCTTATAGTCCAAAAGAATTTCCTTGGCATGTTTGAACTCCAATTCTGGAAGCCAAGAGTCTTCTTCAGCTGAGTAGCCCTTCCATTGGACTAGGAAGTGGTGGTTGTTTGGAGTTTCCTTGTGTCAGATCACCTTTTCCATCTTGTATTCCTCCTCTCCATCAATAAGGTCAGGTGGAGGAGAAGGGAAGTTTGGGCCATGTATGTTGTTTTTGTGATAGGGTGATAAAAGAGAGGCATGGAATATGTTATGGATTTTCCAGGTATGAGGGAGGCAGAGTTTGTAAACAAGTGGAGATAGCACCTGGACAATGGTAAAAGGGCCTTCTCACTTGGGAGCAAACTTTGGATGGGAGATAAGGTGTTTCAGGTTGCAGGCCTCTAGCCAAACCTTGTCACCTTTATGAAAGGGAATGAATTTACCATGAGAATGAGCTTTCATGACCTGTCTAGCAAGTTCATGAGCAGCCAGAGCTTTGTCTCAGGCAGCAGAGTGTTACGCTTGGTCCGGGTAGGAACGAGCGTAGGCTCAAAGAACTAGAACGTAGGGTCAAGGGTTCGAGGTGACAACGGAGTACTTGCCCTTCAGGGTCAAGGGTTCTGCCTGCTAGGACGTATAGCAGGTGGTTCGAGTGTTAGTCTGCCTACCGACGAGGTAGCAGCGAGTTACGATGAGGGGAGCGAAGGAGGAACGAGGTAAGATTGAGCAGAACTAAGCTAAGGTACAAGGGACAATGTACTAGGGCTTATATACTGCGCAATGGAAGGTCATAGAAGGTCATAGAATAACTATGACTAAGCGGAGAATGTTCGAAAGGAAGAAAGAAGTGAAGATAACAAGATAAGGGTGTGCGACGAACACGTTGCATGTTCTAGAGCACTCTATCGAAGCGGAAACATCGGGTAAGGCCGATGACAGTAAGCAACAATGAATAAGAAAAAGAATAGGGGCGAATCGTAACACAGAGAGGGTTTTCAGTTGTTCGTCAACTGCAGGGAGATTGGACTCAGCAATGATGATGAGGAGGGGACAAGGTTCAAAACCATAAATGAAGAAGAAGGGGGATTTGCCAGTGATGGAGTGAGGGCAGTGATTGTGGGCAAATTTGGTGTGAGAGATCATTTGGGACCATGTGAAGGAGGAGTTGCCACAGAAGATATGGAGATAGGTTTCAACTTCCTGATTGACACATTCCATTTCTCCATCAGACTGAGGGTGGTAGGCAGTGGAGAGAAAGAGATCATATCTGAGGAGTCATCCAAGTTCTTTGGCAAAGGCAGAGGCAAACTGGGGACCTCAATCCAAAATGATTTTGTCATAGAGGCCAAACTGAGTGTAAACCTTGTGGAAGAAAAGAGAGGCAATCCCTTTGGCAGAGATGGATTTCTTCATAGGACAGAGAATCACCCCATTAGTAAGCCCATGGTCTACCATGACCAAAAGACTATCAAAGCCATCAGAGAGGGGAAGGTCTGTGATCAAATTGCAAGAAACCTGTTGAAATGGGTGGGAGCAAGAGGAGGTGATGGGAAATGAAGGAGGGACAGTGGGATAAGTGTTGGCCTTAGCTAATTGGCAAGAGGCACAACCTTCGATATATTTTTGGACAAATTGGGCAAGACCAGGCCACCAGAATTCAGCAGCAACAAGTTGACAAGTTTTTAAATAACCAGGATGTCCAGCAGTGAAGTGATCATGGTGCCATTTGACAACAGATTTACAGAGTTCCAGAGGGACATAGACACAGCCTTGGTAAGTGAGGATGTCAGCATCATAGTGCCAGTTAGAGAGTTAGGAGTGAAAGCAGGCAGGAATGTCACTGGTGGTGGCACAGAGTGCATCAAGCACCAGGGGGTCTGAGGCAGAGGAGGAGGCAAGCTTCTCCTGGAGGACAACATCAATAACATTGACAAAAAGGGAATCAGAAAGAAGGGTAACATTGTTGTTATTATCATTGGTGGTGGGGAGGAGGTCAGGGCAGTGGGAGAGGACATCTGGAGCTGCTAGGGAAATTCCAGGGACATGGGTGAGATGGAGGTCAAAGTCTGAAATGTCAAGTAACCATCCAGCTTGTTGACAGTTGAGTTTCTGAGGTTGATGGAAATATGACAGGTTTTTGTGATCAGTGAAAACCTGTACTTGAAAAGAAGAACCATGAAGGTAGTATCACCATGCTTTGAGACCCTGAATGACAGTAAGGAGTTCTCGGTCATAGATGTCATAGTTCCATTCTGTAGGAGAGAAGGATTGTGACAGATAAGAGCAGGGATGCCAGTCTCTGTTGGCATCAGTTTGGAGGACACCACCTGAGGCATACTTAGAGGTGTTGGTGGCAATAGCAAAGGGTCAGGTGGGGTCAGGGAGGTGGAAAATGGGTTGGGAGAGAAAAAGCTTCTTCAGCTCATTAAAAGAATCTTAGCAAGAAGGGGACCAATTCCAGGGTTGGTTCTTCTTGGTGAGGTCAAGGAGGGGGTGGGTGACATTTGAGTAATTGGGAATGAAATGTTGGTAAAAGTTGGCAAAGCCAAGGAAGGAGCAAACATCCTTGGCTTTTGAGGAAGTTGGCCATTCTCAAATGCTGTCAAGTTTGACCAGATCCATAGCAAGCTCATCTGGACAAACAAACATGCCCAGGTATTCAACTTCAGAGATGGCAAACTTGCATTTCTCAAGCTTAAGATGAAGGTTGAGTTCCTTCATGCATTGTAAGACACATTTCATGTGTTCCTTGTGGATTTTGGCATTGGGGGAGAAGATGAGAAGGTTGTCCATATAGATGATGAGCTATCCTTCAGCAATCATGTCTCTGAAAGAGTTATTCATAAAACATTGGAATATGGCAGGAAAGTTATGTACAAAGTTCAAAGAACATAACAGTAGGCTCAAAGAGGCCTTTGTGGGTGATGAACATGGCTTTCCACTGGTGTCCATTCTTGATGTGGACATTGTTGTATCCCCAGTGGACATCAAACTTGGTGAAAACCTTGGCCCCCTCAAGTTTATCAATGAGATTGGAGATGAGAGGAAGGGGGTATGCATCTCAGATGGTGTGTTCATTGATGTATCTATAATCCTGGCAGGGACAAAGACCTCCATCCTTCTTTTTAACAAAGAAGAAAGGAGTGGCTTGGGGGGAGTTCAAAGGACAAATCTTGCTGGCTTTAAGGTTTTCATCAAGGAAGGCTTCTGTTGCAGCCTTTTCATCAGGAGAAAGGGGGTAGAGTTTGCCAATTTTTGGGATAAAGGATTCATTGAGATTGATCTCATGGTCATAAGGTCAACTGAAGGGAATGTGGTTGGTTGCTTCCTTAGAGAAGACAGAGGCAAAGTCAGCATATTCTTGTGGGAGAACAGGCTTAGGTTTTGCCTTCTCAGCTGCCATGGCAAGCTCAGTGGCAGTGGTGAGTTTAGCAATGGTGGCATTTGGGACAAAGTGAGAGCCACATTGGATGATTCATTGGATAACTTGGACACTGTGGTTACAGAGGAGATGTTGTTGCTGGGTCTCCTTTTGCATATAGTTGAAGAGTCATCTGTCCCAGATGGTGTCAACATTGACATGACAAGGAAATCAAGGGGTAGAGGTTGTGGGGGTCAGAGGAGGAGGGGGCTGAGTATGTTTTTGGTAAAGGCAATCTGATTGGTCAGATTTTAAAGGGATGGATAGCACATGGGAGGTCCAGTCGATGATGGGGTTGACTTCCTTAAGCCAAGGGAGTCCAAGGATGACATTCTCTTTTCCACAGTTGAGAATGTAGAAGGTGACTTGATGGGCCACTAATCCAATGCAGACAAAGAGGAAGGTGGTAAAGTGAATTTGACTGTTCTTGTTGGCAGATTAGTCAACATTGTTGACAGTGATGGGGGCAGGTAGTTTGGTTTTTGGAAGTTTGTGCTTTCAGACAAAATCCCAATCAATGCAAGGGATTTGTGCTCCTGAATCAACCAGAGCATGAGTACCAATGGCTTTCAGGTGCAAGGATTCAATGATATGAACAGGGATTTGCATAGACTGTTTGGTTATCAATGATACAAGTACAGACACACAAGAAAAGGAGGGTCATTGCATTGGAGTATGCCCTCCATCTAAAAATCCTTGCCAGGGATGGCAAAGGAGATCTGAGCCATGGTTTTTTCATTGTCATCATCATCCTCAACTTTTCTCAGCTGGGGAATTTCTTCGACCTTTCTAACCTTCTTCTCTATGATATTCTTCAACCTAGGGTTGTTGAAGGCAGGACATTCACCAGAAAGATGACCAGTCTTCCAGCATCTGAAGCAGCATCCTTCAGCTATACAGCAGTGACATTCTTCAGAAGTGAGTTTGCCAATCTTGATGGCATCAACATCCATGGCATCAGGATCTCTGGAGGGGTGAGAGGAGGAAGAGGAGGTGAACAAATGGTAGGTAGAGGAACCAGACTTGTTTCTTTTGGCAATGTCTTTGGCTTTTCCCCATTGAGTGAGGAAGTAGACAGCCTTGGAATACCATTTGTTGATTTTGGTGGGGATGGTGTCCATGGACATGATGCATCACATAAGGTGGATAGGGAGGGCTGTGGAAAAATATCCAATGAGGACATTCTCATCCATGATCTCACTGATCTGGACTTTGTTGTGAAACTTTGAAGTGAATGAAGTAAGTTCTGGGATGCCAGCATTGCCAGACATTCATTGGGTGGAGAGCCAAGTGATGGCCAGAGCTCAAGTGTCATGGTGTTTGAAGGTGGTTCTGAAAGAGGAGATGAAGTCAGAAAACTTTCCAAAGCCAGTAGGTTTCCTGTTAGCATCAGGGGTAAGGGCAGCTTTGCGAAAGGAAGAGGCCCAAGTAAGAGCTGCCCCAGATTTCATGTAGGAGAGAGTGAAAGCGATTTGCTTTGCTTCAGTGTTGTATACCTCATCATTGACAAGGAGGTAGGTCTGGACAGAGTCCAACCAGATGGTTGCCTTAGTGTAATCACCATCAAAGGCATCAGGGGAACCAATACAGAGTTCAACTGGTTTCAAGAGGATAGACATCATAGGAGGGGGTGCAAAAGGTGGGAGGAGTTGGGTAGAGGTGAGAGTGTGGGCAAGAGGGGGAGGGGTAGGGGCAGGGTGAGGCACTTGGAAGGGGAATAGAGGGGGGTGAGAAGCAGTTGGGGTGGAGGAGGGTGATGTGGGATTTCTGGGGATGTGAAGTGCCAAGGTATGTAAGTTGGTGTGCAAGGTCAAGGTCCACCTGTTGCTCAGCAGCAGTGGGGAGGGTGGTATCTGGGTCTAGGTGGGTTTGTTCAGTAGTTGAGGACAGTGAGGACAAAGATTCTGAGGGAAGTTCAGTAGGAATGAGCCTATACATATGCAGTAGGGCTTGTTCTAAGGCAGAGGATCATTTGGGAGGAATGGTAAAGGATCTATAACAACAATAGTCCTAAAACAAAGAGCTTAGTCCTTTTGTTATGCTTGGTCTGGGTAGGAACGAGTGTAGGCTCAAAAGAACTAGAATGTAGGGTCAAGGGTTAAAGGTAACAACAAAGGACTTGCCACACAGGGTCAAGGGTTCTTCTTGCTAGAACATATAGCAGGTGATTCAAAGGTAAGTCTCCCTACCAAAGAGGTAGCAACAAGTACAAGGAGGGGAGCAAAGGAGAAATGAGGTAAAATTGAGCAGGACTAAGCTAGGATACAAGGGACAAGGTACCTAGGTTTTATATACTGCACAATAGAAAGTCATGGAATGTTATGGAACAATCATGACTAAGCAAAGAATGTTCAAAAAGAATGGAAAGCAAAGATAACAAAGATAAGGGTATGTGATGAACATGTTGTATGTTCTAGAGCACTCTATCAAAGTGGAAGCATTGGGTAAAGCCAATGTTAATAAACAAGATGACAAGAGAAAAGAATAGGGGTGAATCATAACACATACTATAGTCAAATATAAATCATGTATAACCCATTCCCACCACCAAATCAAACTCTACATAAACTTTACCTACACAATTTGTACATTTTTTACACACTCCCTACACTTTTCCAATACTTTTTGTATGTTTTTTCCTACACTTTTCCTACACTTTTCCTATGCTTTACTGTAATTGATGGGTTCAAGGATAAGTCTGCCTGCCAAAGGGATAGCAATAAGCTACAATGGTCCAAGTGAGGAATTGAAGGTAGGATCAAACAGGCCTCTTAAAGCTAAGGGACATCAGAGAATGTGGCTATGCTTACATCTAATATATTATGCACCATTTCATGGCTGATCGTCCCCCATGTCATTGTGCCCGATGCAGAAGGTGGTGCGTGTGGCACACGCTGGTCGCTTGGTCACTCAGCTGATCGTTTGGCATTCCAAATACAGACGTGGCTCCCTGTTCATGTGATCGCTCCATTGAGCTCTCTGTAGCGCATATGCTGTCAAGCCATCTGCACCATCTGCACAACAGCTTTCAGTGATGGTGAGGTCATGCTTTCCGCTGTTCTTTTCAACCATGTGATGGCATCACCCATGCTCCCCACTCACCCAATGGCTCCGTTGAGCACTCTGTTGTGCGCGCATGCTGTCAAGTGATCTGCATGAGAGCTTTTTGTTGAGATTATAGCATGATCACATGATACAAGATCACCTGACTTCGTAGAATGTCAGAGAATGTTCTGGAATCCTCTATAGGATCAAGTCGGAAGACTTAGGAACAAACTGGAATCCATAGGATCAAACCGGGTTACAAATCATGCTTACATGATACTGACACTGTCATATTTGAAATAGAGAGAGTTATGCTATTGGTTAGAACATGATGGAACATTGTAGAATGTACCAGAATGATTAGTCATTCATTGATTGTTACAAACAAGTACATACAACCTAGCATGTATATAAGGAGGGCCTTACTGCCCATCCTCTCTCTCTTTAGTTCCAATAAGAAGTTCCCTCACGAGCCCACACCTCACGAGTAACTGAAGTAGTTCAATACTACTCTTCCTCTATTACCAGCATCTTGCTGAGACCTCTGTTTGTCCAGAGTAGTGCTCTCATATATCCTTTGTGAGTTCCTCCCACAAAGAGACCTTCTTCCTCTGTTGTCCTGCACTTTGCTGCTATTCCAAGCCATAGCCCCAGCTTGGTCTTATTTTCGGATACCACTACTATCTCGAAACTTTTACGGTGAGGTCATGCTTTTCTGCCATTCTTTTCAACCATGCAATGGCATCACGCATTCACTGACCATTTCATTGTTGTTCGCTGACACCGGACGCAGACTGCTGTACATGCATTCCACTTCATCGAATTTTCTTGATTGCTGACCTGCCTTTCAGTTTAGCATTATTAATCATTAGTCATCACCTGTCATGCATCACCTCCCACATCGCATCGATGGGCAGTCAAGCGCATGCTTCGAGAGTGAGCAGTCATGTCGACCTTTGTGCTGCTTGCACGCAACATGTACAGTGAGCACATTTTTCACTCATGGATTTTTACTGACTAGCTGAGTGTGCAGGGCATTGCGTCATCGTCTTCAGGCCATTTCGAAATCACACATTCACATGCATTTGGTCAGTTTGCAAATCTGATGGTGCACAATTTTTCTCCGCTGTGTGTGAGTTCTTGGAGTCGCTCACCTTCACCGTCCAACTACGATGGCAAGTGCTATTGTCCCCCACATCATTGCGCACAACATGAAAGGTGGCATGCATGAATGACTTGCTTGACTGTTTAGCATCCCAAAATTTCTCAATCGCCAACCAGCCCTTGCAAATCAGATATTGTGCTCAAATTGTATTTGCTACATGTGACCAGTGTAGTTTACTCCTTTGTTACAGTAACTAGATCCGATCGCAATGCTTGTATACATGTATACTGCAAACAGAAGGTCATAGAACAATCAAAAGAGATGTAAAGATAAGAAAACTAAAGAAAAGAAGCATCAGGTAACAATACTCATTCCTACCAAGACCAAGCATAACAACAGATACATCCTTTAAGACAAGCTGATGAAACATGTACATGCATGTTAGCATCAGCAGAATATCAAAATATGGCATTAAAATTGAAATCTTGTCTAAAGCAATAACTGTGTCTCTCCAACACCTGAGCTCTAGACTGTAAAGTAAAACTTGCCATAATATACCTTCAGTGAGAAGGACTTGTTATTTCTCACAGATACTCCAACAAGGCATCTGCAGCATGTTACGATTCACCCCTATTCTTTTCCTTTGTCATTTGTACTTGTCATCATCAGCTTAACCTGATGCTTCTCACTTCAATAGAGTGCTCTAGAACATGCAACATGTTCATCACACACCGTTATCTTTGTTATCTTTGCTATCTTCACTTCACTTTTCCTTTCAAACATTCTTTGCTTAGTCATAGTTATTCCATGACCTTCTATGACTTTCCATCGCACAGTATATAAGCCTAGGTACTTCATCTCTTGTACCCCAGCTTAGTTCTGCTCAATTCCACCTCGTTCCCCTCATTCCCCTCATCATAACTCGCTGCTACCTCTTTGGTAGGTAGACTTACCTTTGAACCACCTGCTATACGTCCTGTTACGTTTCGCCCCTATTGTTTTTCCTTTGTCATCCTTGTTTGTCATCACCAGCTTAACCCGATGCCTTCACTTCGATAGAGTGCTCTAGAACATACAACGTGTTCATCACACACCCTTATCTTGTTATCTCTACTTCTTTGTTCTTTTCGAACATTCTTTGCCTAGTCATAGTTGTTCCATAACCTTCTATGACCTTCTATTGTGCAGTATATAAGCCTTAGTACTTCATTCTTGTACCTCAGCTTAGTTCTGCTCAATCTTACCTCTTTCCCCTTCGTCTCCTCATCGTAAACTCGCTGCTACCTCGTCGGTAGGCAGACTTACACTCGAACTACCTGCTATACGTCCTAGCAGGCAGAACCCTTGACCCTATAGGGCAAGTACCTTGTCATCACCTCGAACCCTTGACCCTACGTTCTAGTTCTTTGAGCCTATGCTCGTGTTACGCTTGGTCCGGGTAGGAACGAGCGTAGGCTCAAAGAACTAGAATACAGGGTCAAGGGTTCGAAGTGTCAATGGAGTACTTGCCCTGTAGGGTCAAGGGTT
>JBBPMV010000202.1:0-23636 GCA_038090495.1 Heimioporus retisporus | reverse complement strand
CAAGAGCACAGGGTGGTGGTGAGATGAGCGATACGGTCGGGGAAGAAGCAGGCGCACGAGGTGGTGATGACAACAACAACAACAATGACAGTGTGACGACCATGATATCACAATCGTCACGTCACCATTGTCATTGTCGTGTGAGACAAGGGGGGACAAAATGGGCGAGATTGTGGCAGGTGGTGAGATGGTTGAGGGAGGGGCAAGAGCACAAGGTGGTGGAAATGGCAATAACAACAATGTGATGGTCATTGCACCATAGTTGTCATGGTCATATGAGACAAGTGGTGGCAGTGAGATGGGCAAGATGGCGGTAGGTGGGTGGTCAGGGCAGCAACAACAAGGACAGTGACAACCGGCAATGGGATGACCATGGTATCATGGTCATCATGCTGTTCGTTGTTGTTGTCACATGGGACAGGGGGCAGGGGCGAAAGAGGCAAGATGGAAGCAGGTGGCATGATGATCAAGGTGGCAGGAGCAGGAGCAGTGGTGGCAAGATCCATGAGATGGTGGCAGGTGGGAGAGGCTGAGGGAGGACAAGAGCATGAGACGGCGATGATGACAACAATGACAACGTGATGACCATGGTATCACAGTCATTGTGCCGTTGTTGTCATTGTCGCATGAGACGAGGGGTGGGGGTGGAATGGATGAGATAGTCGAAGGAGGGGCAGAACTTGCTGTGTGGTGGTGGCATGCTGTTGGGTTGCTGTACCACCTGCCACGTCATCGTCACTGAGGTGGTGGGTATGCTGTTGCGTGTCCTCACCTGTGTCATCATCATCATGTGGTGGTGGTGGTACTCCACATTGTTGTGTGGTGGTGGCATGCTGTTGTGTCATACCGCCCACTACATTGTCGTCATGTTGTCACATGTGGTGGTGGCATGATGATGGTCTGCCCACTACTGGTGGCACACTGTTGTGCATCCCCGCCCATGCCATCATTGTAGGTAGCATGTGGTTGGTGTGTTGGTCATAAGCCACACATTTGATAACCAATGAGAATTAGCTGTGTTGTTGACGATTTTAGGCCATGTTAAGTTGTAGCATTCCTCAGTGTAGATGGTATCCACAAGTCAATTCAAGCAATGGTACAAAGTGTCACATTAGATCATACCGCAACACTAGAGATACACTATGCACATACACTTTTCAAACACATAGTATTGTTGTAAATATGAACAACGGAGTGTACACTTGTATTGCATGGAGTCACGTGGCTCAAGGTGAGAGCTCGAAAGACTTAAATTTAGTAAACTAGGAAGTCAATTATTAGCATCACAGGACCTTGAAAAACAGTGGGGCTCATACACATGATCAGTGAATATCACCCATGCCATCTAAGCTGGATCCAAAACCTGAAGGATACCCATGTTGCCTGATGACTAATTGCACCTGACCAACATGACCCTCTGCTTCCAAGAGATGTTGCTCTGCCTGTTGAACTTGCAGGCAGCTGTACTCCAATCACAATAAATTGAATTGAACCAACTGGTCCACACACTGTTTCCGAAACTTGTGCAGCTTACACTCTGCTCGCACTGTCTCTAAGAGCAATTCTGCTTCGGAGGGGGAACTGGGTATTGAAACGAGACCCTTCAAGCTCTGGTGAGTCGAATTTCAACACGAGAATGAAGCTATATAACTTACCCAATTACTAATAGTAGTCTCTTCCATTTGAACTAGCATTTCGTCCAAGCCATGCAGATCATGTTCTCTCTTTTGCAGAACCTCTGGATCCCTGTGAGGGCCCATGCTTGTGGGGCACATGTTATCGGTGGGGTCAAAAGGTAGGACTTATGTGTTATGTAAAAATCTGGCCAAGCGTTCTTGTAACCATGCTTACACACAATTATGTCTTTCTCAAGCACTTAGGCACATGTACTTCGAATTCAACTTCACATGTCAATATTCCCTCCTCGCTGTTCGCAATCACCTCATGCCAAGGCAGAAGAAACATTGTGTGCATATCCAGAAGACTTCATTTTGCCCCTGATGCGGGAAGAGATTTTCAAGTGAAACGCATGTCCTCCAGCATATGAACCAACCTTCATCAGCTTGTGGTACACTTCTCAATGACATTTTGGGTTCTTCAAGTCACTCACATCCTGAATTGGCTAACATTGCACAGATGTACTCAAGTGGTCAGTCTTATGACACAGAAGATGATTCCTGGTACAACATGGAAGATGTCCTCTTGTATGATGCAGAAGATGGGCTGTCACACAATCTGGATGATCAGATGGATGTTGACAACGATTGGCCACAGAACTCCAACTTGGACCCCCCAAGCCCCTCTACCCCTGGCAAAACACAGTTAGGGAATGTCGAGGAGTTTCTGGATGCATCAAGGAGTTTCCCACATGGGATCACCTTCATGGACCAATTCCACTCTGACAGGTACAGCAAGCTACACAGGGAAAACTTGTACTATCCATTCATATCACAACAAGACTGGCAGGTTGCATCGTGGTTGCTACGATCTTGTCTAAGCATGGCTGCAATCGACGCCTTTTTGTTGTTGCAGTTGGTGAGTGCATTGGTTAATATCATTTCTTGCGACTGATCATTAAATATCTACAGATCAAACAGCCCCCCATCTCATTCTGAACCGCAAGACAGTTACACCATCTTGCTGAGATCTTACCCTCCAGCCCTTGTTGGCGCTCACAAGTCATACACCCTGCACACCCAACAAAGTGACCTATCACCCTCTTCTACTGAGATCTGGTTGAATGCCTCCAAAGCATTCTCAGCAACCCTCATTTCAAGCATCACATCAACTTTGTGTCCAGAAAGGTGTGGTCAACTGCTGCTCGACTTTCACATGTATACGATGAATGGCTTATGGGTGAGCATGCATGGGAGCTCCAAGTGAGTTTGTAGTTGACATTCTTTCGACACAGTATGCTTATGTTTCTGTAGAGCAACCTGCCTGAGGGTGCAATGCTTTTAGGTATTGTCTTGTTGTTGGACAAAATGAATATCTCTGTAATGTCTGGGAATTGCATGGCCCATCCTCTCCTCCTGAGTCTCGCCAACCTCGCTTCAGGTATTTGCAGCAAGGGCTCTCTTCATGCCCACTTATTACTTGCCCTACTTCCAGTCCCATCATTCATACACAAGAATTCTTGTATCCACTCGCTTCTCTCTGATCGCTTGTTCCATCACTGCCTTGATTTGGTGCTCATTCCTCTGAAAATTGCTGCAGCCATCGGTGTCATCATGAGTGATCCCATTGGCAACTTACAGTATTGTTATACACCGCTCGTTGGGTACATAGCAGACACCCCAGAGATGTGTTTGCTGTTGGGCACGAGCCCAAAGTCATCCCCCTTGTCAATAGCCACCTACAAGCAATTCAGTGATGCTATGTGGTACGATCCTCGAACTTCCAAATCTACTCTCAGTGCCCTCGATGCACTCTGCAATCAAATTGACCCTGATGACCTCTCTGCCTTTGTCAAGGCAGCAAAATCCTATGGACTCAATGGTGTCCATCAACTCTTCTTTAAGGACTGGCTTCCATTGGACCCAGCATATTTCTTGAAAGTTGAGCCCCTCCACCACTTCTTCCAGATGTCTTGGGACCATGACATGCAGTGGTGCATTATGGTTGTTGGGGCTGAAGAAATCAACTATCAGTTCAGTCTCCTACAAATGCAAGTCAGCTATCATTCATTTGACAATGGGATCTTGAAACTCAAGCAAGTTACTGGTCGCAATCACTGATCAATCCTATGGTATATTGTTTGCATCGCCACAGGTGCTGTTCCCTTGTGTTTCCTTGTAGCTATCCATGCACTATTGGATTTTTGTTACCTCTCCCAGATGCCTATCTATGACAAGCAGGCATTGGACAAGCTTGACACTGCATTGGTATTGTTTCACTCTCACAAGCAAGCAATCATATCTGCTGGTGCACATTCTGAACATTTCCAAATTCCCAAGCTTGAACTTATGCAACATGTTGTCCCCTCTATTCATGCGTCTGGTACCCCTATGCAATGGTCTGTGGATGTCACTGAGCACGCCCATGTGACAGAAATCAAGAACCCTGCATGCGTGGGTAATAATCAAAACTATTATGCCCAGATCGCCTGCCACCTCAACTGTTCTGAAAAGTGTTTCAAGTTTGATCTAGCGACAGCAATTGCCTCATCTTATGAGCATCCCAAGAATGATGATCTCACTGATGACGAGGAACATGAACCTGATGATGAGAAGGCTAATGGTATTCTCTATCACGCTCCCACACACAAGGTCCTTGACTACTTTATGGTTGCCACCACACTCATCAATAGCACATCAAAAGAGATACCACACCCAAGACACACGTTTGCATCACAAACTACTGCTATCCATCTTGCTGCCAAACCTCATCACCAAATGACCATCAACAAGGCTGCAACTATCTTCCAGCTACCTGACCTCCGCCCAGCAGTTCGCGATTATCTTGATCATCGCATGAACGGCATAGAGCATAGCGTTGGGGGCCGGAGACATGCTTCCTCTGACTCTAGCCTACCTTCCAACAGGATTCAAGTTTGGACGAAGATTCGCATCCAAACATGGAACTATCATGATCCCAGGACAGTTGAGCCCCCTCAAACTATGAATGTTGTTCCCCCTTCACGAGAGTATCCTTGTGGGCTTTATGATAGCACTGTTTTCAGCACTTGCACCAATAGTGATTGGCCTTCAGGCAGTCTGAATGGTAAGTCTGCTGGTGATCATCCATGATCTTAGGCTCAATGGCCACATATTATAGGTCACATAATTGTTCAACTTTGCATTGTTTTCTGTGTGCTTGGTATGGATGAATTCCTTGCTTACATGCAGCACTCCAATGCCACCTGTCCTCCTCCTGGGCACACAACAGATGCAGGTGCAGCAGGCCTCTATACTCTCAGGCATGTAATGAGGAGCAACGGGGGTCTAGTAGTTGGTGACATCCTCCCACTGTCTTATCTCCATTCCCCTGTTCATCTGGTCCCGTGCTTCAGAAAAAACGCAAATTGTCGCCTCACCAAACACACAAGTTATGAGCTATCAAATGAGTTTTGCCTGAACCACTACTGGAATAAGCAGATTTATTACACTCTGTCCAATACTACTTAGGATATGATATGCCAGCAGACAATGCGCAGACATGAAATGTCATTGTTCACTAATATAGTAATGTCATGCAGTATGTGACAAATTTTTGGCCATAGTCTCCCTAGTCTCAAGCTTCCTGGGCAAAATGCTTGCCACCCCCCCTCATCCTTGAAATGCGATTACCAAACATTCCATCACTCCCCTTTGTGCTAAACCCTCCTCAGTCCTGTTGGACGGCAGAATCCTTAAGGCTGTTACTGTCAATGCAGAACTTGCCAACAAACTCAAGAACATCTCGATACACGAACAGGCCAGCCACAAACTTCAAGAAAGCTATATTGCATTCTGGTGCTGGCTTTCTGGTGTCAAAAACCACTCTCACATCCAGGCTCGTGATCTGAAGACAGAAAAAAAGACACCACTCTTTCTGAGTGGTCACTGGGCCCTGCTCTGATCCCTGTTGCGTTGTGTCGGCTGGAGTCTCTGTTGGCTGGTGTTGCTGGCTCTACCGAATCTGACTTATCCACTGGAAAATCCACTCATAGGCAATCTGCTGCTGCCAGGCCAAAAAACCTTTCACTCGGATAAGAGTCAATCACATGCACTATTCCTAACACCTTTATGCAGGTACAAAAAACCCTTCGCTCAGATGGGAGCTCACCACACACACTAGCCTTCCTGACACCCTCATAGGAAATCATCGAAGTGACTGTCCTTCCACTTGGCAGTTCTGAGGAATTGAGTGTTGCTGCATGGCTGAACCAAATCATCACCTTGTTTCCAGTTCCTTCAAGTCAACATACAAGTAACTCGTGTCCCAAGGGGTGGGGACCCGGACGTCCCATTACATGGTTGTTGGCCAAGGAGGTGAAGTCAACCTACCTGTTACACCTCTGGTCTTCTCAGTATTGTTACAATTCACCCCTATTCTTTTCTTTATCATCTTTGTTTGTCATCATTGGCTTAACCCGATGTTTCCACTTCAATAGAGTGCTCTAGAACATGCAACGTGTTCATCGCACATCCTTATCTTTGTTATCTTTACTTCTCTCTTTCCTTTTGAACTTTCTTTGCTTAGTCATAGTTGTTCCATAACCTTCCATGACTTTCCATTGCACAGTATATAAGCCTAGATACTTTGTCCCTTGTACTCTAGCTTAGTCCTGCTCAATCTACCTTGTTTCCCTTCACTCCCCTCATCGAAACTCACTGCTACCTCTTCGGTAGGCAGACTTACCTTCGAACCACCTGCTATACGTCCAAGCAGGAAGAACCCTTGACCCTAGTGGCAAGTCCTTCGTTGTAACCTCGAACCCTTGACCCTACATTCTAGTTCTTTGAGCCTATGCTTGTTCCTACCTGGACCAAGCGTAACAAGTATGCCACAAGTCCAGTAGAGGGTTCCAACCTCTCTGTCAAGCCTGATGTCATCTTTTGTGGGCAATCTGGTCTGCAGACCAGATTTACATGGCACAATGTAATAGCATTTCTTGAGCTCACTTCCTCTGCCTATAGCACTCAATTATGGCACAATATCATTCACAAGGCATATGCTGTCTTTATGTCCCAGCCTTGTAGATGGTTTGTTGTTGCCCTCTCTATTGCCTGTCAGGAATTCCACCTCCACCTCTTTGACCACTCAGGGGCTGTCCATTCCTTGGGATACAACATACACAAATCTGCTGACCTCTTCACTTGTATTATATATGTTCTCACCTTTGGAAATCCTGCCACACTTGGATTCGACACAACCTTCATCGATCTCACATTATCACCTTCTTTACTACATCGTCCCCACAGCAACTTTGCCATCAAGAAGGGTCGGATTATTTATATTTGCAACACTTTGTATGCTGTTGTACATGCTATTTTCATCAGTCACTTGATTTGGGGCAGGGCAACAAGTTCCTGGTTAGTCAAGAAGGGTGAGAAATTGTATGTCATCAAGGACTATTGGATGCACAAGGGTAGAAAGTATACAGAGGATGAGATTCTGAGGAAGATTGCTGGGTTGCTTGGGGTCCCTGAGTTGGTTGAATCATGGATGGTTCAGGTGGAAGGTGTTGATGAAATGACAGACCTGCTACGACCCACGTTTCTGGTCCATGGCATATCATTTGAGACACACATCCACCGACATCTCTTGATGATGCTGGTTGGTGAGCTCCTCATTGGCTTTGGTTCTTTGCAAGAGCTCGTGAGTATTTTTATTGACATCATTCATGGTAAGTACGTTGCCATGCTAAAGCACCAAATCTCACTTCCCCTCGCCAGTTCATTATATTCTAGTGGACACATACTGTATCCTTCACTGTGATATCAGCCTCAATAACATCCTTGTGTGTGTCTGTCCAACTCACCGGCCTACCCAATTGGATGCACGCAGTAAGCAGGAAGATGTTATCACTGAGAAGAAATTTTGCCATGGACTGCTTATCAACTTTGATTATGCCACTATGCTGGACATGGAGAAACAAGGAATATCGAGTGGTGATCACACCGTAAGTAATTCTCCCATGTCATCTATTTAGCACTAAAAATGTCTAGGGTACGATACCATTCAGGCCCATCGACCTCCTCCAAGAGTTTATCAAACCATCCAGTAACTTCATTCATACATCCACACATGACCTCAAATCACTCATCTATGTTCTCGTTTGGGTGTGCATACTTTACCAGGCACCCAACAAACTTCGTCGTGATAAGAGTGTCGAGCAGACTTGTCTCAAGCAATGGGTGTTGGCAAAGATGATGAGTGACATCAAAGCTTTACACAACCAGAAGCTGGGCCAGCTGCTATCAAAGACAGTATTTGATCATTTCACACCATACTTTGAGCCAATCAAGCCCTTCGTCGCTCAACTCTACAAGCTCATACAAAATTCTTGTGATCCAAATGACAATATGCCCCTTACTCATGCGGCTATCATAGATGTTCTTATGGACGCCTTCAACACCATTGAAGAAGTCTCTTGCAGTGCTATGAACACGAAGTGAGCATGGGAAAATTTACACAAAGAACCCACTCCTGCAAAATCCAACTACTATTCTGAGGGGTGGAACATTTGGTGCAGACTCGCTTGAGTGATGGACTATGTTACCTAGTACTATGTATTGGACCTTCTGAGTGTTGTTGTCACAAGTACTTGGGCAACCAAATTGTACTTTGAAGTTGCCAAGTTCGATGTCACATGAGCAGAAAATTTCCCTTTTGAGTTGGGTTGTACTGCAAAGTGTCATTAAGGCGCACACCATTGGTCACTGTCATGATAGATGGAAATGGTGCACTAGGCGTATGCCATGGGGTTGTCAACGTGTGCCCAGAGGTAAGTCATCTTGCTGATGTGTCTTTCTTACACGTTGAGTCAGGTCCCCGTCACGGTGACCATATAAAGGACCACAGAAACCATTGCAAAGGTTGTCCTCTTGACCTGTGCTCATCTTTGAGGTTGTCGCCCTTCTCATGGTGGTTCTCATGGTGGGGATTGGAAAGAAGCAATCTACAACTGCCAATCTGGGTTCCCAGCTTGACGGTCAAATTGTCAGCTCTGATGCATGAAAGAAAATGAAGACCCATGGAGTCCCTTCAGATGGTAAGCTCATTCACCGCCAACCATCGCAGTGAGTTCATCTGACCCATCTTTTCTGTTCACAAGATCACCTGTCAACTTGATGGTCTGCAAGGGCAAACAAAGGCAACAGGGGCCGAATCTCACAATTGCAACACATCAAGTGTATCCAGACTCAGACCGTTGCTAAGATCACACCAATGGACATTGTCACTGTGAACAAGCCCCTCAATCCAATGGCTCCTGTAACAGAGAAGGAGTTGATCAAGAGGAAAACAAGTTCTTCGAAAGGGAGTGCAGGGAATGAGGTGACCATGGCTTGTCCCTCTTGTTTTTGTTCTTTAAGCTAGTCACGCACCCAGATTTCTTCTGCTAAGACAACAGCACATACCCCCCAGCCAAAGCCAACATGGCAGCTGTTCCAGCCAGGCTTGCAATTTGGCTTTCAGCTTCCTCCCACAGCTTCTCATCCTATGTCTGCCCTTGGTGACTTGACTGAGGCTGTCCCATCTGCTCACAGCACTCCAACACCATCACTCCCATCTCGCGAAGGCTCAGTTCATCCACCCTGCCGAAGCATCCTCTCTGGTTCCTCTCTTTCATGTGGAAGCTCTATGACTCCTGTTTTGTGGGGTGGCTCTGCAGCTCCCTTATTGCACAGGGGATCTGCACACATGTTGGGAAACAATCCACCTGTTCCACTTAGGAGTTCACAAATCAATCAGCGAGTTCTGGCGCAATCCCATTCCCTATCCAGGACTTATGCTATCCGTGACCTCAACAATCCAGCGTACGCTTCAGTTCCCACTCCACCACCCCCCTACCATCATGCAGATGGTGATGGTGATACCAAGCCAGAAAGCGAAAGTGATGGTTCTTTCTTCCACAAGACACAGATCTATGAGCATCATGAACCCGATATTGATGAGATATCTCTGGATGAAGATGACAGGGCTGCTGAAACAGCCCTACATGGCCCAGGTATGTACACACTATGTAACCATTCACTAACAATGAATTTCTTTGTAAGGCTCTTCAGTCCAGGACAAAGACATCATGGATGGATACGATGGTTTTTCGTGCAAGTCAGCACAAGATCCACATACATGTGGTAACTTATCCTGTCCCCTACTGACACAACAGATCCAGAACCATATCATGTGGAAGCAAATCAATTCGACAACTCACTCATAGGTGAGATTTACTTATACCTATGGACAATACTCAAGTATTTCTAGATCCTATGCTACTCGCCAAATCATGGCAGCAGTCTGGAGAAGATGTTGTCTGTGCCCATCACCGACATAATGGACTCCCACATCCCCCATCTCCAGAGCAACTCCATTTGATTCACAACCAGCAGCATGTCTTCATTGGGCACACTGCTCCCACTGCTGGTAAAGACACTGGGGATAGTGTGGTTGGGTCTTTTACTATGGCCACTCACACCCAGGCAGTGGCACTGGATGGTGTGCTAGACAGTCATCCAACTAGACTTCGATCTTACCCGTTCGGCTTTCACCTAGTCATCAAACAAGCAAAGCTTATTGCTCAGTGCGACTCTGCAACGAAGAATCCATTTCCTCCTCACTCTTTGTTTCTTGATATGTCAGCTGCAGAAATCTTTAATGAAGCCCTTGTTCAATGTGAAAATGTTCCACCAGGTGAGTTTCCCCATCCAAGCTTGCTTTGACTAACCATCTTCTGCAGGTTACTGGCCCAATTATCACAGTCCACTTAGCATCCTGGTACACACATGCCAGGGATCCCATGATTTAACTTATGAGAATTTAGCTTTGGGAGTTGTTGATAACATGGTGCTCTACCATCAAATCCAAGGCTCGGGAAATAGTGCAGCAATTCTACAACATCGGACCTACTTGTGATGCACAAGACAATCAGTTGCAAGCCGTGGGGCTGATTGAAGGAGCCATGTTCCTCAGGGATGGCGTTGACAATGAGGTCAGTGAAATTGCCATTAGATTGACTGGCTAATGTCCTTTCCAGGGTTCTACAAATAACATGGCACATCCAGTGTTGGCAGCTCTCGTTACAGGTTTCTTTTACTCGGCATTGTCACTCAATTCAGTTTTTCCTGAAGTCTTTTCATGTGAAGTGCCTGAGGTCATGGTGTGCCTCACAACCACCACAGTAAGTATTTCTGCTTCCTCCATACAATCACTTGCCTAGTTTATAGCTTTGAGCTGCCCTCTACAAGTACACTCAAACAGGCATTTGACAAGATTGGCAGTTTGATTATGCCACGTATTCCAATGTTTTCACGGGCTACCTCAGCATGCAGCACCAAATTGATGGATCGTTCAAGCACTCTGCTAAAATGAAGGTACTATGAGTTGAATGGGCGACTACTGCTGGGTATGTCAATATGCTGCATATACAATTTATCATTGTTGATCAGCCCAAAGCAGTGTATCATTCCAGTTGCATGGAGTAACAGCCCATGGTAGTGAGTTTGACATAATTTTAGATTAATTTCACATGTTATACACTTCGTGATCATGATCCCCATTAGTGGTATTTTCTGTGTGGTGTTTGACCTGCAATTCCAATATAGAAGATATTCACAGTTTATATTGGTATGGACAAGGGTGTGCACTGGTGTGTAGCTCTGTGCACAGTATACTAGTTTGATGTCAATCCAAACATCCTCAATTGTACAGTCATTTATATATCTGGGGATTCCTTTATTACTAGGTACCTTCCTGTAAGGTCTGTCACTCTGTGAAAGCCTTTATAACTCTGTACAGCCAAAGGTCAGTTTACTGATGAGGTTTGGCTGGAAGCCTGCAACCTGAAACGCCTTATCTCCCACCCGAAGTTTGCTCCCAAGTGAGAAGGACCCTTTACCATTGTTCAGGTACTATCTCCACTCATTTACAAACTCCATCTTCCCTGAACCTGGAAGATTCACAACACATTCCATGCCTCCCTCTTATCACCCTATTGTGAAAATGATGTACATGGCCCAAACTTCCCTTCTCCTCCACCTGACCTCATCAATGGAGAAGAGGAGTATGAAATGGAAAAGGTGATCCGACACAAGGGAACTCTGACCAACCGCCGCTTCTTGGTCTGATGGAAAGGATACTCAGCTGAAGAAGACTCTTGGCTTCCCAAATTGGAGTTCAAACACGCCAAGGAAATCCTCTCAGAATATAAAAACCTTCACCCCTCTATCTTCCCTTCATCCTCTTGCCCACCACCATCTCATCGCAATGCCCAACACCCCTCCTAGTCGCTCTTCCTCCGTTGAAGTGGACACTGGCTGGAACCCACCCCCTGAACTCCCTCACCTCAAAACCTTGGACCATGCCTGGGACAGCCCGTGGCCCCCCTCTCCCATTACCACCAAACCTGTTGTCAACCCCCCTTGCTTCACCTCTTGTCTTTGCTGTGACCCTTTCTCTTCTATTCAACAGGGATGTATGCTTTCATTTCTTGATAATTCCAATCTTTGTATCTCTCTTTGAAACCATTTAGAACCCTCTTCCCCCCTTCACTCCCTCTTTCACATATACTTCAAACTTTCACACCTCCACTCCCATGCCAACCTCATTGCCAACAACACTGCATGTATGCATCATGCCTTCCACATCACCGAAACCCACCATACCCTTCAGGAGCTTGTTATATCTGCCATGCACCAGTTGGAGATGGACAAGTTGACCTCAGATATTCAATGCTACGTGGAGCATCTTAACACGAGATCTAATGCTAACAAATGATCCCCTGAGGCCTCTAGTGCCCCCCTGACCCTCAAGGAATTAGCCTCCATCGAACGAACGGAGGTTGCATGGGAAGGCGAAAGGAATCGCCCTCTACCAGAAACTCATCCCCTTTATAACCATGCTTATTTTCATTGCCACCATCTCTCTCACATCAGGGCTAACTGTGTCTATAACTGCTGCCCTCATTGTAACAGACATGCTCCAGGACACTCTGCATACCAATGCCCCCTTCTTCATCATTGATCTCCTGCTCCCCTTATTCCCTCCTCATCCTCCTCTTCATCATGGTCCTCTCATCGTTTGCATAGATCTCACACTTCTTCCTCCTCCACTTCCACTTGTCCTCTTTCACAGCAACTCTCATCCCCTCCTGTTCCCCACACCCCTCTTCCCATCCCTCCTCCCACTGGTCATCGTCATCACCAATGTCCTCCTCATTCCAACACCGAACTTCGTCAACTCTCTGGCATGCCCACCAATGAATCACTCGATGTTGACAAAGAATGGGGATATCCTGATTACAATGCCTCCACTTATGCCAATATGACAGGTTCCCCAGGTGGTGATTGCTGCATGGACCTCTAGTTTGTTTTCTTCTACTTCTTTGTTTCTCACTGAGGTTTCAAATGTACTCTGGGGGTAATGTTATGATTCACCCCTATTCTTTTTCCTTGTCATTTGTGCTTGTCATCATCGGCTTAACCCAATGCTTCTACTTCAATAGAGTGCTCTAGAACCTGCAACATGTTGGTCACACACCTTTATCTTAGTTATCTTTACTTCCTTTTCTTTTTGAACTTTCTTCGCTTAGTCATAGTTGTTCTACAACCTTCTATGACTTTCCATTGCATAGTATATAAGCCTAGGTACCTTGTCTCTTGTACTTTAGCTTAGTCCTGCTCAATCCATCTTGTTCTCTTCGCTCCCCTCATCATAACTTGCTGCTACCTTGTCGGTAGGCAGACTAACCTTCGAACCACCTGCTATATGTCCTAGCAGGCAGAACCCTTGACCCTGAGTGGCAAGTCCTTCATCATAATCTCAACCCCTTGACCCTCCATTCTAGACCTTTGAGCCTATGCTTGTTCCTACCTGAACCAAGTGTAACAGTATCCATGGGTAACATGGAAGTAAACCCTGTGTCAGCAGCCCACTGACAATAAATTTCCTCATGGGCAGCTTGCTGGTGATGCTGCAGCATGGTTGCTTGGTCAATGATAGCAATGCACTTTGTAAGTTGCTTGCTAGTATAGATGATTAATGAAAAATTAAATGATGCAGAGCAAAATGCACCTGCAATTGTTACAATCTTGAACCTTCTTGTTATCCAAGTTCAGATATGGAGCAGAAAAGTGAGTGTCAATATCTTGAGTGCATTTGGCTCAGCCTCTCTTGGTTGGCTCATCTACATCAATGTCCTTGATGTCCTTGAGAAGACCATCAGATCTGGCAGCAGTACAGTCATTTGAAGCCCTACAAAATGTCAGTTATGAATCATCAATATCAGTGTGAACTCACCTTCTTTTCTTTTGGGCAAAATATCAGCATCTGATTCAGTGTCAGATGTGGCAGCATTGATGATAAGATCTTTCCAGGTCCATTTTGGAGCTGCCTCACCACCAAGTGCCAGAGTATTAACTGGATTGTCAACTTCAGGTGGCCACATTGCTACCTGAGCTTTCTGGTGGGAAGTTCCAACTCAGCAGCATTCTCAGCACATGTCACATGGGTGGATGGTATGGCTGTGTTCTGGGCTGGCTTGGCTGTTCTTCAGTGTCAGACATATTATCTGTAATAAGCAAGCAAATGGGATTGGCAGAAGAAATGAAATTTTTATTTCTGAATACCATTTATAGCTATTGGCCCTTGCTGGTTACAGCAACATGCTATCTTTGGCACAGCTTCAGAGCTTTGGGGGCCTGGCTCAGCTCAGCTTGTGGCTTCTCAAAATGGCAAGCTGAGCTCCAAGCCAAGCCCCTAATGCAGCCTAGCTTGGCCAGGCTTTTTGGGGCTCAGCTTGGGTGGCTTGGGGCTTTTGGGCCAGGCTGTGGAATCACCAATTCCTATGCATGGCTCCCTCTGTGCCTTCACCAAATTCTCCTGCACAGCTATCAAATCCTAGCTGCTCCAGAAACCTGTTTTTCTTGCCTACATTAAACAGGAGCCTTGCCAGGGATGACATACAGGAAAGAAAATACAGCCTAGGGTCATCCATCCAAGGCAGCCATGTTTTCTTCATGTTGGGCCCCTGGGATCCAATCAGAAAAGGGCATTGGATGACTGATGACAAGAGTCTCACAAGAAGTAGGGGTCACAGAGTTGGTTGAGGAGGTATCAGGCAATCAAGGGTCTACTATACTGAAGTGGTTGAGAATAAAGGGTGAAGAAGGCAAGGGGCATGATTCCCTTGAGAACTGAGGACTGAGAGACAACAAGTGAAGGTGAAAACCCAAGTAGGAATTGCTTAAGGATTAAAGTACAGGACAACTGGGTATATATACCACTGAGATGGCCCAAAGGCAGTATCTAAGGAGTCATCCTGAGTAGTGGTAGGATAGCCATAAGGCTATGAGGAGTAAGTATAGATGCATAGCTGAGCTGCAATCAGTGAAGCTGTCTGTGATGATGAGAGAAAGAAAGGAATAAATAGCACAAGGCTGTACAAATGGAAACATATAGAAATATCTAAGAAAAGAAAGATCAGGCATGGCCTAGCATAGCATGAAATTGAGATCTATGGGAAGAAATAAGACCATAATGACCAGGGAGAAAGGTGAAATCCAATGAAAAAGAGGAAAAAGAATAAGGGTCTGCATGAATTGTAACACTTGTTAATTCTCTTGTCCAGCCCAGCCTTGCTGAGAGGTGGGCATCTGATACATAGTTGGAAAAGATGGGGGTATACCCCAGGATATTTTTCCTCTTACAAAAGTATCCTGGGATATACTATTGTCTTTTCCTATCTGATAGTAATCTTTGGTTTTGGTTGTTGACAGATCTATAGATTTGTCAAGTATGTTTATTTGCTATCTAGTTTTTCAGCTGGTGCTAGTAACCATAATCCTCCTCCATTCATAATCTCTGCTTTCCAAATGCATTTTCCAGCCCATGAACTTTTTCTTCAATGTATCTCATGAAATACAGCAATTATACATATGTATAAACAAGGCTATCCTAATTAGGATAGCTGGTGGGGCAGAGAGTTGGTAGAGATCTGATGATAGTGTGGGAGAAGTAATTATATTAGTCCTTATCTAATCACACTTCCTTTGTATGTGACTATTGTGGCTGATTTACTATGTATGGCTATTTTTCTTATCTCTGACTCATGCAGTACCTCAGATCATGTTTGGCTTGCTTACTAATTGGTGCACAGACCATTAGTTTCAACAGTATCCATTCCCTTTGTTGATCCACTTGAACTGATTAGTTTTTGACACCCACATACCTCAAATAGTCATTTGGACATTTGCTTGATTACTAATGGTTCCCCTTCTCAGTTAACAATTGTCATCCCATCAAACATTTTCACTGGTTTTATACATAAATGCTCAGATTTCAGATATTAGTGGGTTTCAAAGTGATGCAAACTTGTACTTTGGTATACTCTGCTAGGAGCTCAAACCAGGGTGCAGTGCTTGAATTTGCCAGTGGTGTAGATTTTCAGTAAGCTCAGTAGAGCCATTGGGTATTTTGGTTAGGTTGTTGGTTCTTTGCTCAAGTCCAACTGTAGCCATGAGACTCACTATTGGAATTCCACGCAAGTTGTTTACAAAACATCTCAACACACATATGTACTGTATGTGCTAATAAATCAATCTGACTATAATCATACAGCATAAATAACTTCATAGGTGATACCTTCAATCTTTCTATAGTACACATTGAAAACAAAAAGGCAAAAGCTTCCTGTTAAGCAAATGAAATAGGCTCTAGGCTAAAAGGCCAACTCAGGATTGAAGTACTAATCCAATTGACTACTCACAGATTGGAATTGGGTGGTGCATGACTATATCCATGATAAGTTTGCATCTTGTTCTTGTGTCAGCAGTAAGATAATAATCATGGAGTTGTCTAAGTGCATTGGCCACTTGAGCAGATGTACCAGATGTATGGTATTTTTGTGCAGCCACTTGGAATGGTTTAGGGAGCTTGTTTTGAGCAAGAAAAAATGAATGTTGAAGAACAAGCAAAAGACCTATGTATACATAAAAGTATAAACATGGGTTAAACACAAGTTTGAATAACATACCTAGCCCTTTTTGAAGGACATCTTTCCATGCCTGCCTATTTGATGTAGCCTGGTGAATGCATATCAGATAATATGTAAGTAGACCATCATGTAATTAATATACCACAGGAAAGTTACAGATACTAGATGATGAAATCTATGGAATAATGGATGTTAGCAGGAGAAAATAACTAATTATATTAGATGCCAACCTGCTGTGATTGCCCATTTTGAAGGATCTAAATGATATTAGCTATCCAATCTCATAAATAGAGAGAGAAATCCAACTTTCTAGTATAAAAGATAGATTATGTATTGAAAACAGAGTAAAGTAAAAGTACTTACTTCCTAAGTGATAATAATGTGCAGATGTTAAAAATACAATATTTGTGACAAAAAGGTGGCTTACATCCTAAATTAAAAAAGAAAAAAAAAGCATATCAATAATATCAAAGCATCAAAGTATGGCTTACTAGCTAAGTAACATCATAGGAATGTAAAAAAAACAATTATGAGAATTAAATACACAAAATCATGGTCCACATGACATTCTTGCTATGAGTACAGGAGAAGTAAGATTGTGACTCATTTGTGATCATAAAGCACTTACTGGATATGCATGGAAAACCACTTACTTCCTATGAATAGAAGAGTAATGGAAAAAGGGCTGTGAGATAAATCCTTATTCCTAATCCACATCAGACCACTTACTTGCTATGAATGGAAGAGCAGCAGAAAAAGGGCCATGAGATAAATCCTCATTTCTGATCCACATCAGACCACTTACTGGCTATGAATGGAAGAGCAGCAGAAAAAGGGCCATGAGATAAATCCTCATTTCTGATCCACATCAGACCACTTACTCGCTATGAATGGAAAAGCAGCAGAAAAAGAGCCATGAGATAAATCCTCATGTCTGATCCACATCAGACCACTTACTTGCTATGAATGGAAGAGCAGCAGAAAAAGAGCCATGAGATAAATCCTCATTTCTAATCCACATCAGACCACTTACTCCCTATGAATGAAAGAGCAGCAAAAAAAGGGCCATGAGATAAATCCTCATTTCTGATCCACATCAGACCACTTACAAACTATGAATGGAATAGCAGCAGAAAAAGGGCCATGAGATAAATCCTCATTTTTGATCCACATCAGACCACTTACATACTATGAATGGAAAACAACAGAAAAAGGACCATGAGATAAATCCTCATTTCTGATCCACATCAGACAACTTACTTCCTATGAATGGAAGAGCAGCAAAAAAAGGGCCATGAGATAAATCCTCATTTCTGATCCACATCAGACCACTTACAAACTATGAATGGAAGAGCAGCAGAAAAAGGGCCATGAGATAAATCCTCATTTCTGATCCACATCAGACCACTTACTGGCTATGAATGGAAGAGCAGCAGAAAAAGGGCCATGAGATAAATCCTCATTTTTGATCCACATTGGATCACTTACTTGCTATGAATGGAAAAGCAGCAGAAAAAGGATCATGAGATAAATCCTCATTTCTGATGCACATCAGATCACTTACAAACTATGAATGGAAGAGCAGCAGAAAAGGGCCATGAGATAAATCCTCATTTCTGATCCACATGACCACTTACTCCCTATGAATGGAAGAGCAGCAGAAAAAGGGCCATGAGATAAATCCTCATTTCTGATCCACATCAGACCACTTACTCCCTATGAATGGAAGAGCAGCAGAAAAAGGGCCATGAGATAAATCCTCATTTCTGATCCACATCAGACCACTTACTGGCTATGAATGGAAGAGCAGTAGAAAAAGGGCCATGAGATAAATCCTCATTTCTGATCCACATCAGACCACTTACTGGCTATGAATGGAAGAGCAGCAGAAAAAGGGCCATGAGATAAATCCTCATTTCTGATCCACATCAGACCACTTACTGGCTATGAATGGAAGAGCAGCAGAAAAAGAGCCATGAGATAAATCCTCATTTCTGATCCACATCAGACCACTTACTTGCTATGAATGGAAGAGCAGCAGAAAAAGGGCCATGAGATAAATCCTCATTTCTGATTCACATCAGACCACTTACTGGCTATGAATGGAAGTGCAGCAGAAAAAGGGCCATGAGATAAATCCTCATTTCTGATCCACATCAGACTACTTACTGGCTATGAATGGAAGAGCAGCAGAAAAGGGGCCATGAGATAAATCCTCATTTCTGATCCACATCAGACTACTTACTGGCTATGAATGGAAGAGCAGCAGAAAAAGGGCCATGAGATAAATCCTCATTTCTGATGCACATCAGACCACTTACTGGCTATGAATGCAATAGCAGCAGAAGAGGGCCATGAGATAAATCCTCATTTCTGATGCACATCAGACCACTTACATACTATGAATGGAAGTGCAGCAGAAAAGGGCCATGAGATAAATCCTCATTTCTGATCCACATCAGACCACTTACATACTATGAATGGAAGAGCAGCAGAAAAAGAGCCATGAGATAAATCCTCATTTCTAATCCACATCAGACCACTTACTCCCTATGAATGGAAGAGCAGCAGAAAAAGGGCCATGAGATAAATCCTCATTTCTGACCCACATCAGACCACTTACAAACTATGAATGGAAGAGCAGCAGAAAAAGGGCCATGAGATAAATCCTCATTTTTGATCCACATCAGATCACCTACTGGCTATGAATGGAAGAGCAGCAGAAAAAGGGCCATGAGATAAATCCTCATTTCTGATCCACATCAGACCACTTACATACTATGAATGGAAGAGCAGCAAAAAAAGGGCCATGAGATAAATCCTCATTTCTGATCCACATCAGACCACTTACAAACTATGAATGGAATAGCAGCAGAAGAGGGCCATGAGATAAATCCTCATTTCTGATCCATATCAGACCACTTACATACTATGAATGAAAGAGCAGCAGAAAAAGGGTCATGAGATAAATCCTCATTTCTGATCCACATCAGACCACTTACAAACTATGAATAGAATAGCAGCAGAAAAAGGGTCATGAGATAAATCCTCATTTCTGATCCACATCAGACCACTTACTTCCTATGAATAGAACAGCAGCAGAAAAAGGGTCATGAGATAAATCCTCATTTCTGATCCACATCTGACTACTTACTCCCTATGAATGGAAGAGCAGCAGAAAAAGGGCCATGAGATAAATCCCCATTTCTAATGCACATCCAACCATTTACCTCCTATACCACAAATGGTATTTCCATCAATTTTATTCATTTATTTCAATTAGCCAGAATCTTACCTATGCAAAATACTCAAATTCCCACTTCCACAGATTTCATTTTGTAATCACACCTTTGTGTGTGGAAACCAACTTGCAATTGCCTCCATCACATCATGATCTTCTTCTGTGGTCATTCTGAAATTCACATATCTTTCCAAAGCACTGGATGAAGTATTTCATAAATGCATTGTATTATAATGCATTACTCACTATTCAACAGCATATTTGATGCAAAGCAATATGTTTTTTTCCTGTGCTGATACCAGTAACATCTGCAATGATTCATCATCCAATGCAGCTGCTGTTTTCTCCAACAATGTATTGCATCCCATATCACTTGTATCCATATCTGAAACATTTGTAATGGTGTAAAGTAGAAATGATAAAACATGCATAGTCACCTTGTAGCTGTACTGATGCCTTAGGTGGAAATGCCATCTTACATAGATCACCCCAAATGTTCCTCCTCTGGAACATCCCTTGTGCACCAGCCTGTAATCTTTTCTGTCTTTCATCTTCAGACAGAAACACATATTCATTCTGATATGCCTGTGTTAGAAGGGCATCAAATTTGGTGAATAGCACCACCACAGGAACTATCAACCAAGTCATCAATATAATTTTAAGCATCCAAAAATTATATACTCACCATTTTTGGTGTCACATTCACCAAAGAACCTTTCCTCTGCAACTGTAATGGCACGATGCAGTTGATCCATGGGAATGCAATACCTACATCCATTAGTACAAATTCAGATCATAAATATTATCTCACCATATAGCATGAATCTGCTCTCTCAGCTTGTTACTGGCAGAATGCCTTGCAAGGAAATCCTTCATGGTTTGGACTTCCTCTTCACATCCAGCCTCAAACCCAGGAGAGTCATGAAAAACAAACTTTGGGTTGCTTTTGAAAACCATCTCATAGTTGATATTATGCAATCCACGCTATGGATAACACATGTAACCATGACTTCATTACACATATGCAACACCCTACCTCTGTAGTCCCTGCAATTTTTTGATCAACCTGACAATATATCAATCATGTCAACACCTCTTCAAAATCTTAATGGACATTAGCACCTTATTTCCCTCATAGTCATAGATCTCTGGGTTTTCTGTGGAGTTGCAGACCTTTTGAAGAATGGTAGTTTTCCCAGCATTTGCTCTTCCTATAACTAGGATTCTAAATCGACCAAACTTCTCCATGAGGTCTTTGTCAATATCTTGCATGATATAAGAAATATTAGCATTTCTCTTTGGCTCTTTTATGGAAATCAGGTTGTGTAAGCATCAGACCAATTACTACTCTCATACCATGTTGCTTGTGTTTAAACTTCTGTGGACCAGTAAGTCCCCAAGATACAAACTTTCTAGCAAGCTGAAAATGGTCTTAAGTTGCCTATAAATTTATGACAATCAACTTTGCTAACAGTGTTTATGGTAGGCAACTTTCTTTCCTTTGCATGGCTGGGCTGTGAGCTCAAGTCACTGGAAATGATCCTGAGTTGGGCAGTGGGTACATCAAAAGATGGGGAGCACCCTGGAGACATATCCATGAGTTCAGCAGACAGAATCTTTGGATCACCAGGGGCCATACTAGGTTGTACTGCTTGCATGAGATGGGATTCTTGGGCAGATATGGGATGAACAACCAGGGGGGAAGTGACATCCTTAGAGTCTTGGGATTGAGTCACCCTAGTATTTGTATGGATGCAAGGTTGCATAGGATCAGATCCTTGTGCAGGTATATGACTAGTGGCTCCGTCGACAACCTCAGAGGTGGGTAAGGTGATATCCGGAACCAGACTCAGCTGCGAGCCCCGGACAACCCCCAGTTGAGTGGTGGGGATGTGAGAGCTGAGTGATTGAATATGATAGGGGCGAGGCTCGTAGGGAGACACAGGACTAGCGACCGTCGAGGGGGTGGGATCCGCGTGACTGTGGGATCGAGCAACCTGAGCGCTCGCATCATTAGCAACTACACAAGCCTGGGTAGAGTCGAACTCCTGGGCAGGCGTACGACTAGTGATCCTATCAGCGACATCAAGAGTGGATGAGACGTCAGTGGTATCCTGGGCACGGCGCCGTGGGCCAAGGAAGCGAGAGATGGTGCCCGGTTGAGCGCTGGGGGTGTCGGAGCTGTGGGAAGGTGCTGGAGAGACGCTTCTGGAGATACGAGATCGAAGATCTTTGATCTTCTCCTTGAAGCCCGTCATTGCAAAGTTGAGTTGCAATGAGCTGCGAGGTAGATGAGCGCTGGCGATTTCTTGGGTGATGGGACGATGGGAGATGCCTCACATTGAGCCGAACACAATGCGACTTGCTGTGTATAATGGTTTCCACGGTCAATTCACGAGACCTGCCCACCCGTTTTCACCCGGTCATGGTCTTCAGTTTCTATGGCAGAGTTTGATATCAATGATGCAACTAATTTTAACAGTTACAATTGTGACCAGTGTTGGATACGCACCGAGATTCAGGTTCTCTCTTGCTACTTCCTCAGGCCCCAGTTATTCAGCTGCTGGCACCGGTTATGGATCGACACACCAGAGCAAGGCGTCAACGAAGGTTGGAGAAGGGCGAGTTCGGACGACGAGTGAGTGTTATATGTAGATCCGGGTGGGACCCTTCATGATAGCCTTTTTTTGGCCACACACCCGACGTGTCTGCGCGTTCCCCCAGAATGCGGATTATCCGCCAGGTCGGACAGAGGGCATATTGCAGACGGATAACATCTCACCGACAAGCTTTCGACTCGACGGTTGACCAAAGCAAGTTACTGTCTACCATCCACGTCTTTGGACAATACAATGCTAAATATATTGATATCTAGCTCCGGTGTCTTCCCAGCTCGTCCACCGACGCTGATGTGGAACGATTACACGTATCGCTCCGGCACCAGCAAACCGCTAGCCAACCCCTCCGCAGCCATGTACCCACCCACCGGTAGGAATTCATGTAGCCGAAAGGGTCACCAATGTGAATAGTTTGCACCGAGCCGACGACGTAGGCGTCGTTGAACGGATTGGCATAGGTCAGGTCCAGACTTGGGCAGAAGCTCTTCAATATACCTTGTTCCAACCCGCCCATTACATACCAATATGCTTAGTAGTCTCACTCAAGAGATGAAGAGACGATCACTTGCAATAATAAATCTCCGAAGATTTTTTTAACGCTGGCTAGCAATACCATGGACTGCAACCACAGCCGGAACTACAGAACGTAGTCACACCGTAACGATCCTCGACGACTTCGAAAGCATCGACTTTGTGGCATAACTGTACGGCGAACGTGGTGCCTTGCTTGTTCCTGTGTCTGTAACGGCCCAGAGGGGTGTCTATGTATCTCGGATACATGTTTGACCGACGATCGACGCATAACAGACGACACCGTGCACTCTTGTTCGCGTGTACACAATTCAGGCACACCAGGAACTGGCTAAACATGTGATTTTCGGTACATTTATCCGACGTGGCTGTCGAGAGCATAAATCATGATGATTCATCCCAGCTCGCAAAGCATTCAGAGTTTGTCGGCCGCATCGAGCACCTAAAGCCGTCACAAGCGTACTTTGGGTGAGATGGGTTTCTTCGAGCAACGTAATTGTGCACGCACTGCGTCATACGTGCACGCTGCGAGAGCGCGCCAGGCCTGACACCACGGAGACCCCAAGATGAGCCCCAAATGCGAGTCAGTCCAATCCAAACTCGATTTCGG